>JAZHYW010062773.1:0-42108 GCA_037355805.1 Ixodes ricinus
CATAAGTTTGACTTAAAACTAGTGCCACTAGCTGTATGGTGGTAATTACAGAGTATAAAACGAGCAGATTTGTTTTGGATGGCTTGGAACTCGTCAGTGTAGAAGGCATGAGCGGTATCAAAGGTTAATGCTGCATATGCTAATTTAGGTATAATTTGGGTTCTACTCAAAATTAGTTTGGGATTGCAAAGTGAAGGTAATTTTAATTTCGTGAAAGACGAGCGATATCAGAGCTGTACCTGGTGCTTCAACGCCAGGAAGGAGTAAGCAGACACCTTCGTTCGGAAGTCAATCACCCAGTGGCTATGCACCATTCCAATACATACAAGGCCTGAGCCCAGCGTGCGATCTCCTCAGTGCAGCACGTGCATGTTCGTCGCTTCGGAAAGCGAGAAAATCACTCGCCATACGCACAAACACTGAAAATGAAACCGGTCAGAAGCTCATTTATGGAAAGGTCTGTTGGCGGCGAGATGTTTTGGTGGCGCCATCCAGTGGTTACCACTCGTGATGTCATTACCTTGCGAACCATAAGTTCGATGGTGTTTGGAATGACCATGGTGGAAGCTTGAAATCATTGCGCTCTTAAAGCAACACTGCCAACACAGTCATAATTAAAGTTCTTACATCACTCTTATTTCCGTCGATGAGAAATCCTTTGCTGAGGCCATAGTCAGCATTCGGCCAATCGCGGAAGGCCGATCACAGCGACGCTTTCGATCGCTCACGTCGCTGATAGGCCGATCTCACCAAGCATTCCACATGTAGTGACGCCGCGCATACACTGTAGTTCGCATAGGAGGCAGATGCCAGTTCACGAGACAGCTCATGCCTTGCCTCGTGCTCTGCTCGATGCAGACCTCCAGCAGGGTGGTCGCACGTGCAGAAAGACTACAGCTCCCAAGATGCATGGCGGCAGCGGTGCGTACTCAAACTAGCTGGTGAGATCGGTCTATTGGCGGCGAGATGTTCTGGTAGCGCCCTCCTATGGTTCCTTCTCGTGATGTCATTACCTCTGCGAACAACAAGTTCGATGGTGTTTGTAATTAGCACGGTGAATGCTTGAAATAACTGCGCTCTGAAACCAACATTACCAACACCGCCAACATTGAAGTTCTCACATTACTTTTATTTCCGTCGATGAGAAATCCTTTGCTCAGGTGATACTCGGCATTCGGCCGAATCGTGGAACGCCAATCACGTCGACGCTTTCTATCGCTCACATCGCCAATAGACGATTGCAAGCAAGGCGAATGGCCGCCGCCATATCTCTGCTCGTGCGAACAAGCCCATGAAACTAAAAGATTGCCAAAGCTATGTTCACGCGGAGCCTGCACTTGCTTGCGCGCATGCACTCCTAAAAAATGTGTCATGGGTACACCCGTGGGTACACCCATAGGGGGTGTAAGTGCTTGTCACATATACTACACCCTTTGGGAGAACACTTGTACACCCCAAATACGGGAGTATGTGTACACCCGTTGGTGTGGTGCAGATGTACACCTTTTTCTACAGAAATCTCACTCGAAGAGAACAGAGGTGCACCCCATTCAATGGTGTACGGCTACACCTCTATCTACACCCAATGAAATGAAAGGGAACACAAATGCACCCCGTTCAAAGGTGTACCATTGCACCCGCTTCATAAACCCGCTTCACTCAAAGGGAACACAGATGCACCCCGCTCAATAGTGTACCATTACTCCCTTTCTACACCTACTGCTCTCAAAGGGAACACAGGAGCACCCCGTTCAATAGTGTACTGTTACACCTCTTTCTACACCCACTGAATTCGAAGAGAACACAGATGCACCCGATTCAAAGGTGCATGGTCACACCACTTTATGCACCCGCTTGATAACTAACTTCATAAACCTATTTAAGACATCAAGGAAACTCTTAAAAAATGTATGCGCCCCGGTGATTGCAAAAAGGCAGGCAAACGGACACACGGGATGGTTTTCAAATCTCATAGAAGTTTATTATACAGCTTATTTCGTAAACAAGTACAAACTTGCAAGCAATCCGTGATATGTGAAGGGGTACGAAGAAGCTGTTACACAACTGACAAGATTACTAGTCAAAAAAGAACCGGGGTGAGTCTTAGGTAGTGTCTATTCTTCAAGCAGCCGGCAGAATTATTTCCACTAAATTCCACCGGCAGTCGCCCTTCATTCAACGAACGACGTCTCATCGACAGCTCAGATTAGCTTTCCTATATTAGCTTCTCTTTTTTTCTTGTAATGAGCCGCCCCAGAATGTATCCGCGAAGTGACATGTACGGGTGGGACAGGTGAGTTAACGTTTTCGTAATGAGCCGCCGCAGACTGTCGGCACGAAGCGGCGTGAACGGGTGGGCTGAGTCGGTGAGCACGCGCCACTCAGATTCACGCGCGGCAAAATGTCCCTACAGCGTGCATTTCGCGTAACGAGTGACGATGAAACGTTAGCGTCGATGAAACGTTTCTACAGAACATGTGTCAACGAAAACGTGTTTTTACCAAACGCCAGGAGAATAAGAAAGTCAGTATTCTACCTGCGGTTGTCACATGATAGTAGTCAGCTAATGGCAGGCGACTGCCGATAGAATTTTGGGGAAATTATTCTCCAGGCTGCTAGAAAATAGACACTGCCTAATTCTAGAGGTAATCCGGAACGAAACGGTCAATTGTTGCAAAGGAGTAGGTTGCAGAGCACTTACGATGAAAACACCGGACTCGAAATATGTAATCCGAAATATATGTCGACACGGGCACTGCAGAACAACACAAACACAAAAACGAAAGGAAAGGGGTCCGTGAAGATTCAACAGAATGTAGCAGAAGCAGTAGTTTGCCGAACCGAACACTAAACTCATCATATAAATTCCTTGGGCTTTTCTGAAGAACTCGCTTGTTGCCGATATACGCGTAGTGCTTTTCAAACACTGGAAACCTTGGTACACTCGAATACGTCGTCGCGGACGAAATCTACGGCAGCCCTGCTGGTCGCGGCACAGCACGCAAGAAACTAGGCCGGGAAGCACTGAGATCGAAAAAAGCTACTACGTCATCCGTGAAACCTTTACCTTCTTCCATGCTTTCAGCTTAGGGAGAGAAAGAAAAAAAAAGTATGAACATTGCAGCTCCTTCAAGGCCAATAGGGTGGCGCCCTCGCAAAGGCTTATTATCTTCAGCGGCAACCCAACAATGCACACAACGAGAGGGTTTGTCACTTATATCCTCTTGAAAGTTCGACCCAAAGTCAATAGTGCAGTGGATGCTATCCGTGGCCTTGGGCTTCAGGCAGGTGCCGTGCTCTGCCTTATCTCTAGCTTCGAGACTGTAGTCACGTGATCCTACCGGAGACCCGACTGGCCTAAAACATGCATAGCGTCCATTCTACTGTCAAAACCGAGTGAACAGGATAGCTCCATACTTCCTAAGAAACTGCCAAACCCAAAAAGTCACCTCCAAGGGGAATCCAAGCACAAGCTGATCGGGGTGCGTGGCTAGCGTGGGTGTGCACTGACACACCTAGAGGTTTTTAAGGGAGAGGAGGATGCTCATTGTCGGTGTACAAGTACACTGGCTGGGCAACACAGGGTGTATCTTTCAGGAAAAGGGTGCATGTGCGCCCGATGCACCCGACTACACCCTTTTTTCTTAGAGTGTGGGGCTGGAGGCACCATGCTTGCAATTGTCTATACACCATTCCATAAAAGCGTATGAGGTTGAATTCATAGCGGTGTAGTGTGTGTTAGGCACGAGCACTTTCTGGGTGGCCGCAACTACGAGCGAGGTCTGGCTAAGCTGTGATTTCGCACGTGTGGACTGTGATTTTTGTAAATAGTGGCAACGATCATAGACTGCGTCAACTCTTTTGTGCTACATTTTTAATGGGGCTGTGTAACGATATTCGGCAGAAAAGTTTCTCACTTCACACCAACTTACTGGTACTAGTGGGACCCAATAATACTCGAACGCAACGCTACTGGCTGATAAGCGTCTTTGTCGCAGTGGACGTTCAAGGATAAAACCCGATATTTTCTTTCAGTCTCTCTTTCGCAAAACTTGATGACGGATCCAATGACAGAACTCTGTGGCCAATACCAATAATGCGATCCCCAGGAGTGGGTCTTCGAGATTTGCGATGCCCGCAGTGACGATTTTAAATGCTATTTGTGCAGTCTACGCGATGCCTCCGTATGGCTCGTGGCTATGAATGCCTCGACATGCATTCGTGTTGTGGCTCGTGCCCAGTCACTGAGATGGCAGGAATTAGAGCCACTACATATGGCAGCGTAGCTGCCAGAAGTAGCGCCACGCTTTTCCCTGTGCCGCCTCTCACCCCGATTGGTCACAAGCGGTACCATAGCAACGAGCTGAGCTGGCTCGGTTTCCATAGCAACCGAGCCACTACTAGTCACGTGATCTCACAAGAGACGTGATGTCACCGGTAAGATGGCAGCGAAAGAGCTGGTGGATGTGTGTTTGTTCGGTGCGCGCAGTCGTAATGTGCCCCAGCTTAAACGGCAGCTTGCCGACGATTTCGGGCTTCTTCGCGCTCTCTGACGTAGGTACAACGTGAAGATCTAAAAGAATGATACTATTATATTATTATGAGTGGGCTATTATATTTATTCTTGACTAGACTGACTTGAAATGGCTATGATGGATACTGATGACATCATTAAACAATTTTCTGTTCTTTCGGTGCCTAAAATGAGTATGGCTTCAAGTGGCTATTATTGGCTTATGCATCAAATTTTCGATAATTTTGTTTGAAATGGCTACAAATGGCTATTAGTGAGTAGTGTTGATAGTTATGGGTGATTTTCGTGTTTACTAACTGGAATGACTTTAAGTGGCTATTGTTGGCTATTAGCATCAATTTCTGAATATATTGAATTCAAATAGCAAGCAATGGCTATTAGTGAGTATAATTGACAATTCTGTTCTATTTCAGTTTTTATGGATGAAAATGGCCACAAGTGGCTATTACTGGCTATACTTATTTATTTTTACAGCAATGGCTTGATATGGCTACAAATGGCTATTAGTGACTAGTGTTGGTAGTATGAGCGATTGTTGGGTTTACTAACTGGAATGGCTTTTAGTGGCTATTGTTGGTTATTAGCATCTATTTCTGGCCAGATGGGCTTCAAATAGCTAGCAATGGCTATTAGCGGGTATAATTCACAATTCTGTGCTATTTCAGTGTTTACGGATGAATCTGGCTGTAAGTGGCTATTACTGGCTATAATAATTTATTCTTTATTAATTGGCTTGAAGCGACTACAAATGGCCATTAGTGACTAGTGTTGATAGTTATGAGCGATTTTTTGTTTACTAACTGGAATGGCTTTTAGTGGCCATTGTTGGCTATTTGCATCTATTTCTGGCCAGATTGGCTTCAAACGGCTTGCAATGGCTATTAGCGGGTATAATTGACAATTCTGTCCTATAGGTTGTATTCACTGGCGGTCATAGCTGAGCTCGTTGCTGGTTTCGAACCACCGGGGAAGAGAGAGAGCGGGAAAAGCTGCTTTTGTACGAATTTTGAGTAATAGTTAATCTTCTATAATCTTCTACAGGGAGAATAGCGACGTCTGGGGCAGCCTGGGACATACGAAGGAAAGTCCCGGTGAGAAGAGTGTTTCTCCTTCCGTTCTTCTCTTGTGATTGCCCGAGAGCTGACGGGAACCTCCTCCCGAGCATGCGCTGTGAGCAGTTACCTCAAATATGGCGTCCAGTGAATATCACCTATCTCAGTGTTTATGGACGAAACTGGCTACAAGTGGCTATTATTGGCTATAAGCATTTATTCTTTAATATTTGGCTTGAAATAGCTACAAATGGCTATTAGTGGCTAGTCTTGATAGTTATGAGCAATTTTAGTGTCTACTAACCGGAATGGCTTTTAGCGGCTATTGTTGGCTATTTTCATCTGTTTCTGAGCAGATTGGCTTCAGGTGGCTAGCAACGGCTATTAACAAGTATAATTGACAATTCTGTGCTATTTCATTGCTTATGGATGGAAATGACTACATGTGGCTGATAATTGTTATGCACATTTATTTTCATAACATTGGCTTGAAATGGCTACAAATGGCTATTAGTGACTAGTGTTGATAGTTATGGGCTATTTTTGTGTTTACAAACTAGAATGGCTTTAAGCGGCTAGCAATGGCTATTAGTGAGTACAATTGACAGTTCCTTTCTATTTCAATATTTATGTATGAGAATGTCTTCAAGTTGCTTTTATTTGCTATAAGCATGTATTTTTACTGGGTTGTCATCTGAAATTGCCAGAAATGGCTATTTGTAGTAAGTATTGATCATAATGAGCTATTTCTATGTTTACCAAATGTAATAGCTTCAATTGGGTATTATTGGCCATTAGCATCTCTTTTTTACTTAGATTGGCTCCATATGGCTGCCACATGGCTACTGGTGAGTATATTTAAATATGTGCGATATCAATGTCTATGAACGACAGCGGCCTCAAGCAGCTATTATTGACTATGAGCATCTATTTTTAACTAGATCGGTTTGAAATGACTGCATATGGCTATTAGTGAATATTATTGATAAATATATGTAAATAATTTATAATATATTATATTTATTATAATATATTATATTTATATTATATCATAATATATTTATATCATAAATATATATATATAATGAATAATGAAAACTTCGAGCTATTTCTCTTTATAAACTGGAATGACTTCAGGTGGGTATTGTTGGCTGTTAGCACCTAAGTTTTATAACATTGGTTTCAAATGGCCAGCAATGGCTATTCTTAGGCATTGGTAGCCAGTATTGTCAATGATAGCCACTAATATTCATTCTGGAACATTTTAAGCTGATTTCGTTTATAATAGATGCTAAAGCCAAGAATTTGCCACTATAAGCCATTCTCTGCCATAAGTATGGAATAGCAGAACGTTGCGGCTAATAAGCACCAAGGGTTTTTTGTAGCCAATTCAAGACACCCAGGTCAGGAATAGATGCTTTTGGACATTCATAGCCAGTTGATGTCAATCAAATCTGTAAGCAAACCATCTGCAAAAAGTATTATTCATAATAAATGCACATATAGCCATTTCAAGCCGATTTGGCAAGGAGAAGCAGCCGAAGGTCAATAATAGCCACTTCAATTATATTTAAAAATATTAAAGAGCATATCATTGGCAGTATCAGTCACTTATTGCCAGTTTGAAGCAATTTCAGCCGAATTCATCGGGAATAGATGCAAAGATCCAACATTGTTTAATCTAAAATGGCCACTTAAAGCCATACTCATTGATAAACACTGAAATTAGTGCAAAAATGGCAATTATACTCACAAATAGCCATTGGTAGCCACTTAGAGCCAATCAGGTACAAAATATATGCTATGTAGCACGTTCTTTGTTTAGTATGGAAGAAACGGTGTGACCGACTCCGAACTTAGGCGAAAACGTTCTGTTTAAATCACGTGCCGTCGCGCTTGTGACAGTGAGTTGCGTCGTCGTCTTTGTTGGTGCAGTCAGTATGTCCAGCGTCGCGCTGGACATATTGTCTTCTACATTCTACTTGCCAACAATAGCCACTGGAAATCATTCTAGCTCGTAAACATAG
This sequence comes from Ixodes ricinus, assembly GCA_037355805.1. Classification (NCBI taxonomy): domain Eukaryota; kingdom Metazoa; phylum Arthropoda; class Arachnida; order Ixodida; family Ixodidae; genus Ixodes; species Ixodes ricinus. Next base: position 7,614 of record JAZHYW010062773.1, read on the forward strand.
AAACATCACATAATTATTATTACTTGTTCTTAATAGCCATTCAAGCCAATCAAATTTAACATAGATGCTTAGAGCCAATAACAGCCACCTGATGTCATTTTCATCCATAAACACTGAAATAGCATAGAATTGTCAACTATATTCGCGAAAAGCCATTCGTAGTCATTTGAAGCCAATCTGATAAAATAGGTGATAATATCCAAAAATGGCAACATGAAGCCATTCCAGTTTGTAGACAAAAAAACATAGCTCCTAATATAAACACTGTCACCAACGTTACTAAAACAATCAGTTGGGAAACTCACCCTAGATACCGGGGCCGCTGGCGTCCACCGTGAACGAGCTAAATACGATAACAGCGCCACCCTTTAGCGACTAGTTGAAACATGAAAATTGCTTTACATAGCTCGTGCGAGATGGCCCTGCGCCATGGCGCCGCCGGCCTTGCCCGACTCGACCAGAACCAATACGTGCAGCCGTGCAGTTCCCGGAGTGGACGCTGCGGGAGAAATGGCGGCGTTGCGATCGCCATTAGCTCGGTTCTCGAGTACGGATCGAAGCCACTTTTTAAAGCAGGCTCTATTGCAGTTTCCCAACTGAGAGGTTCTAGTAACGTTGACTGTCACTTATACCCATTTGTAGCCAATTCAAGCCAACCATGGTCAGGAACAGATTCTTACAGCCAATAATAGCCAATCCAAGCCAACTTCGTCAAGGTTAGGTGCTGTGGGACGCCTTTTCTGAGGTCGATACGGGGCAGAATGATGTAGCAGAGTAGTAGTTTGAAGTCTGTTACATCATGTCCGGTTTTAGTCAAAATAGAGCTATTTGGAGATATCTTGTTACTTTGACATCTTCACTTCTCCACTTCGCGTACTCCTCCGGAATGTGCTCCCTGCTCGTTCTTCCGAAGTCAACACAACTGTCATAGTTGGTAAAAAACGGCCTGTGCCAGTCGTTCGCAAAGCGACGTAGATGGAAAGAATTCGCCGCGGCGTTTTTCGCGGCCACGGAGATGCAGGAGCGAGCTGACGTTAAAAAAGATATGTTTCAACTACGAGAGTGTCATCAACCTGTGCACAGTGCACACTCGGAGCGGACGCGCACGTTTGATCGAAGTGTTTCGGGAGCGATCTTTACGAGTACCGGTCGATACTGACGTGACACTTGGCGAAGAAAGGTGGGACCGGCATTGCGTAGCTCCCACGAATTGTTATAGCTCGACAGTAATGTACTATCCGAAACACTTTTGAGCGTGAACGCGCCTCCGCGGCGGCAAGCGTGTCAGAATAAAAATGGCCCACTAATAACAAAGCGTAAGCATACCGTGTTGCGAAAGTAATCCATACGGCGTTTATTTAAGCTCCATATCACACAAAACAAGGAGATAGACTCGACGACAGCGCGTTCGTCACCGTTGCCTCGGAAACGGAGATGACAAGGCGAAGAGAATGACCCCCTTAATCTAAAATTGAGGTCAGCGATCGAACTACAATACGTAAAGGGTCCACAAGGGTCGCGCGGGCGCGTATTCCATCTCAGCATGCCATCCAGTCGGTCGTGGGTAGGCGGTCTTGGCAAAGGACCGTCGGAGCAACGCAGGCAACGCTGCGACGAGCCGAAGTGCCTAGCTGCTAGGCCTCGAGCTCGCTCGGTCGGTGGCATCGTTGCCGTTGTACCCTTTCCCGGGTGTTTGAGGATCCAGCGTTCATGTTCGTCGTGGCCGGTTTCGAGTACTTTCTTCTTTTTCTTGCTGCTTGAAATCGGGACCCGCCAGAAGAGCACGTAGAAAAATTAATGTCCGTTCGTCGTCGCGACCAAGTAACCGCGGCGTTGCCGGTCATCGCGTTGATTTGATCGTGGAAAGACGTGCTCCGGAGCTGTTGTCGTACGTACACTCTTGGCGTAAAATCGTTTCGTGCATCTGGCCTTTTGTTCTTTAGCGTATGGCACTGCAAAAATAACACGCCGCGACCGCCGCCTCCCCCCACCCCAACACTAGACACTACAACCTGCAACAAGCTTCGCAAAACGTAAAAAACACAAAAAAGATATTTTTTGCGTGTTTTGACGTTTCCGGCAGTGACGTCGCGGACACCACTGCCCTGGTATCGACCCCCAAAAAAGACGTCCTAGGTGCTGTAGCCAATAATATGCCGTTAAAGTTAATCAAATTTATACACGCTCCAATTGCATAGATTGTTAGTAATAGTTCCTGTCAGTCATGTACAGCTATTTCAAGCTAATCTAACAAAAAATACATGTTTATAGCCCATAATAGCAATTGGAAGTCATTTTCATCCCATAAACACCGAAATAGCACAGAATTGTCAACTATATTCACGAATAGCCATTCATAGCCATTTGAAGCCAATCTGGTAAAAAATAGATGCCAATAGCCAAAAATGAGCCACATGAAGCCATTCATGTTTGTAGACATAGAAATAGCTAATAATTATCAATACTAGTCACTTATAGCCATTTGTAGCCATTTCAAGCCAACCAGGTCAGGAATAGATGCTTATAGTCAATAATAGCCAATTCAAGCCAACCAAGTCAAGAATAGATGCCTATAGCCAATATTATCCAGTTGAAGTCATTCAAATCTATACACGTTCCAATTGCATAAATTGTAAATAATAGTTGCTGATAGCCATGTATAGCCATTTCAAGCCAATCTAATAAAAATAGATGCTTATAGCTAATATTAGCCATTTGAAGTCATTTTCATCCATAAACACCGACATAGCACAGAATTGTCAATCTATATTCACAAATAGCCATTCGTAGCCATTTGAAGCCAATCTGGTGAAAAATATATGCCAATAGCCAAAAAGAGCAACATGAAGCCATTCATGTTTGTAGACACAGAAATAACTAATAATTATCAATGCTACATCACTTATAGCCATTTGTAGCCAATGTAAAGCCAACCAGGTCAGGAATAGATGCCTATAGTCAATAATAAAAAAATCAATCCAACCAAGTCAAGAATAGATGCCAATAGCCAGTAATAGTCAGTTGAAGTCAATCAAATCCATACACACTCCAATTGCATAAATTGCCAATAATAGTCGCTGATAGACATGTATAGCCATTTCAAGCCGATTTGGCCAAGAACTGCCCATAGCCAATAGTAGCACACTTGAATCCATTCATATTCAAAACGTCATGAATACTATGTCACTAATAGTCACTAATCTTCATTCTGAAGCGATTTAAGGTGATTTTGTTAAGACGAGATGCTATTGCCAACAATAGCCACTTGAAGCCATTTTCATTCATAAGTATAGAAATAGCAGAATATTGCGACCAATAAGCACTAATAGCCATTTTTGTCGGCAATTCAAGCCAACCAGGTCAATAACAGATGCCTATAGCCAATAATAACCAAATGAGGTCAATCAAATCTATGAACACGTCAATTGCATAAAATGTCAATAATAGCGACTGAGAGTCATGTATAGCCATTTCAAGCCAATCTGACCAAGAACATATTCCAATAGCCAATAATATCCACTTGAAGTTAATCCCACCACTGAAACACCAATGCCTCAGAAGTGTGAATAATAGTCGCTAATAGTTATTCATAACCAAGTGAAACTGATCTGGTCAAGAATAGTTCCCAAAAACCAATATAAAGCCACTTGAAGCCAATCTCACCTTTAAGAACATGAATATCCCAATATAGTTAAATTTTAGCTAATAATAACGACTTGAAGTTGCCCTAACATATAAATAGTCAAATAACTAGAAATAATGACTAATAGCCTGAAATAGGCATTTAACTACACAGGGTCAATATGAAAACAAAGTTTACTGATTTGCATATGAACTTTCTGGAACACATCAATTAATACAAAAGTGCCATAACCAAGTGTTTCTCAATTTTAATCGGTAGCTATGTATTTTTTTACACAATAGTGTAAGGGGAAGACAGTGGAGCACATGACTGATATCAATTTAATTTTCGGCACCGAGTTGACCACTCCTCGCCAAGAGATGGCACCACTTCTGTGTCTCCCGCCAATCCTATGCATTTTTGGTTGAGTTTCCTGTATTAGTCTCAACGGTCTTTTGTGAGACCGTCGTCGACGTCGCTCATAGCCAGTCGGTGAGACAATCTCACCTTGAATGGATGACTGGGTCTTGAAGAAGTATGATGCTAAGCACACATTCGCTGACTAATGGGGCAGTCGAGGAGCAGTCATGTCCAGAGGCAATCGTCCTGTCGTGGCTGGCGTAATCGAATTTTGTTTCATCTGAGCGAAGTCCAAAAGTACAAGGACGCTACCTACGTCCCACGAAGCGGCCGCCATCCCGGCGGCGCGGAAAACCACTCGCCTTGTCCGTGCACATACGATACCTAGCAGCTCTCGTCGTCCGACACTCTCCGGGCTGCAAATCGTCTCACTTCCCAGAAGAAACAGACACCGTTCCTCCAGAGGCCCCGCCGTACTGCCATGTCAAGCGTCTTTTACCACTTTTCAATGTACGAATGGAAATATCAACTAGACTGAAAAATTTCCACCCAGCGTCGCTAGGAGCATGGTTACCATGGCAACGTCCCAGGTCCAAAATGGAGATCACTATCGGCGCTTCTGACGTCGTGCATCTAGAGAATTTGCGTCGTGTCGCTACTCTGGGAGCTACGCTGCCATATAGAGTGGCTCTAGCGGGAATCACTGAACCTTAGCAATGTGTGGAACTCAGTGCGCGCCCTCTTCTTTGCCGACTCCAACGCGTGGCTGTTAAATCATGGGCGGCATATAATCGGCTCCAGATCACGTGACCGCTTTTTCTAGCTGCGAGTTGAAGAGGTAAACGGTTTTTGTTTTTCTCTGATTTGTTTTGAGACCGGAATTGCGGAGAGAAAAAGCCGTTTACAACTCTCTGTAACCCAAATTAGAGTGCAACTCCTGAGGAGGAGGGAGGGAAGGGTACTGAGGGTCACGTGCTCTCGGGGGGCGGGGGGGGGGTCACGCGATCTCGGGGGGGATCACGTGACCTCGGGGGAGGGGGGGGTCACGTGACCTCCGGGGGGGGGGTCACGTGACCTCACGGTTACGCCGACGCCGATCAAGCACGGAAACGGGCGCCTGATGCTGCGCTCTAAAAAGAAAAAATTCATCGTGCATTTTATAGACCTTTCCAAAAAGAGCGTGTGGCCGGTGCCATGTTGACTGTTCATGCGATGGCGCGTATTCCTCGCTTTCCGAAGCGATGAACACGCACTGCGGAGCTTGAAGACCGCACGCGGGACAGTGATTTTGTAAACATTAAAAAAGTCTACAGGTTCGCATTCACGAATAATTCCAAGGCTCGCCCCGTTCAGGCTTCCACTGTAGATGCAGCGGTGCGGCACCACTGCGAGAGCGCGTGGCTTTGTCTGTTCCGCCTCATCTGCATGCGCTCGCGCAACTAGCTTTGCCACAGTTGGAGAACTGTGAAAGCTAGAGCGCCTCAATGCCCGTCTGTTTAGGGTGATGACATTCTTTGTAGTTCCCGATGCCGACAGCACAGGCTCAAAGAGAAAATATATAGAAATCAAAAAACACAATGTCGCCGTAGCACAGCCGACGCCACGAGTGCGTGCAGGGAGACGCTTTTTCACGCGCTTTAGAAACAAAAGGAAAAATATGCGTTTGAAACAAAAGGGCCAGATGTCATCACTCTAAGCCAAAGCATACACGAAGGCTTTCTAGTGAAAGCTAAGTTAGCTTTGACAACGTAGCATAAAATAGCTGACGCTGTGTATACAGGAGGCCCGATTCGCACACGGCGTTACCACCACCGTTAAAAAGTTGCATATTGTGAACAATCAAAGGAGGTCGCTCTTGCCGGAGAATATCAGCGAACCTCTTTGCCTCATGCAGCTGAATTATTACCTGTGAGTCTGAGTGTCTTTGAACTGTTCTTATCGCAGATGAATTCATGATTCAAGTAGTATACTGCGCCGTTTATCACAAATTCAGCAAAAACAAACATATTAATATTGACTTTTCTTTAATTATAAAGCATAGAAATAAAATTGATCGATTAATCTATAAATAGTCGATGAAAGGGTGTAAACTAATAAGGTTAAACTTATATTTGACGCCCAGACATACTATAAAATAAAATTTCTTGGGGATGTTTGCTTCAGTAATCCTTCCCTTTCATTAGCAGATGCCGATGTACAGATATATTTTTGACGTGGCAGCATGTTCTTAGATAGGATTGATGACCAAGGTTTTTCTTCGGATTTTTGTTTATAAGCCGAAATTACTTTTTTTTTTGCGCATGAACAAAAAAAAAGAAAAGAGAGGGGTGGAGGAGATAACTTTTCTTTTTTCTAAGTGGCCACTGAAGCTTGATTAAGCAACCAATCGCGAGTGAGGGCTTCGCATGTCCTGTTTGTTTTCTACCTTTTCCTCGTCTTTTGTGTGTTTTTAACCAGAATTACGCCATTATGTTTGACGTCGTAGGCATGCTGTATTCTCAGAACTGCTGATTTTTTCTTCCAAAAACAAAGAACATGATTGTGTGGAATGGAGGTTGAACGTGCATCCTCGCGCATTCCTCCCAGATAGTGAAGCCAACGCTTTAAGGCAGTAACCTAAGTGGTCAATATCGGTGCCGCCAATGCCCTTTGGAAGTAAATTGTAAGGACGCGCCGATGTGGGTACTGCCTACATGAAGCCGTGTAGTGTTTCAATAACATCTGAAATTCTCGCCTGAAAGGGTCAGAGCGAATGAGCGATAGAGAAGATGGATATCAGAGACATAGCTTACAAGTGTCGCCATTGTGGGGTACTGATTGGTATTTCTACTTACTGTTTTTTTTTTCTTGCAGCTAAAACTTCTGCGTTATGAAACTAACATGCTGAAGCGAACGGTCGCCGGCGAATGCCGTCACATGCAATCTATGAATAGGTTTGCCTGGATCATTGTTATAGCGGGCTACTCGGTACTGCAGACGGGGAAGAGTGATTTAAATTATATAGATATGAATAATAAAAAGAGGCGAATAGTGAGTTCAGTTTATGGTCGTTTAAGAATATTGTACTCCTGACAAACGTGGGCATTGATTCAGGGCAGAAGTAAAGTAACTGCCGCGCCTTCCTTAGGTGTAGCATTCAAATCCGAACAAGCTTACCCATTCTTGTAGTCGGTGGCGTTGCACGTCGGGAAGGCTGGAGAGTCGAAGGTAATCTGCCGATCCAAGAAATAAGATAACAATTCGGAAAACTGCCACCGAGGCCAATATTGCGACGCGAGTCACGAACGCTCTTGCACGCACTGATTTCCCGAGCGGGGTAGCTCAAACTGAGTGGAAGACTAAATATTACCGGAATAAATTCGGCAAAGGCACTTACGGATCCTGAGCGGCTGATTGTCTGATTCAACGGAAGAAGAATGGAACGGTGAGAGCGTGTGAACGTGACTGTCAAGACTGTGAAGGAGCGAGACCTTTCGTTTTTCTCTAATCTCGGCTCGTGACCTGAACTGCGCGCTACTACATAAAACAATGCACCTTATTTGCATTTTTTTTTCGTTTAAATTGGTAAGCTTGTGAAGGCTACGACAGGAGAGAGAGAGAGAGATATATATATCTGATTTTACACACGCCTCGTCCGGCGCTCCATACGACAGGAAGGAGCAAAGTATGCAACATCCAAAGAGCATCGTCATGGCGCTCGTCGTCTTCTGACGTTTGACATCAACGAACCAACCGATCACGCGCATAAAAAAGTGCAGGTTGAATGAAAGCATCTTTATTTCAGAAAAAAATTAGGGAGGAAAGAAAGGTGTTCATCCCAATTCCAGGATTCCAGTGGCCTCCAACGCTGCGGTGGCAATCTCTACCAGCCAGTGCTGGCAGGCAGGGTCATCGCTACGCAGGATGGCCTCTCGCTGCTCAGTTGACGTGTCTGAGGATGGGTACCTATAGTTGGTTTGCCGTGGGCATGCCTATACCCGTTTTCACCTGTAAGAAAAAAGTGGGTGTGTCCCTCTCGTCGCATGCTTATTGGTCGCATGCCGTAGCACATATTATTCCGTTCTGCAAAGTAGTTCCGATAAAAGTTTGCTCCCTGGGAAGCTAGCGTTATTTAAGCTTAGATAAATTTGTTATCCTCAGTAGGATAAACAATATACCTCTTTAGTACTCATGTATTCACGTAATTCAGCGCCTCACAAGATCTGAGATCGACGTTCGTAGCCAGCCGGCCAGCCGCTGTCGCTCGCCTTCTGAAATGGCGAATCCAACAACTGTGGCTGATGGGTCCGTGTTGCCAGCACGCTTTCCTGAAGACGTTTCCCTAGGGTGTACTACAAACGTCACGTAAGTGGAAATGTCCTGTCGAGCTAGTCAAGGCAGTGTGTTTTGAACGTTTATTCTTAGATGCGGCAGCAGTACCAAAGAAAAAAATGTGGTAGAAGTCGTCAACCTAACTGCCAACGCAACGGGGATCAGTGTCAGCTCGGTCTACGAAATCAAGCGAGGCTTCAAACGTGCCAACGGAGCTGTGCAATCTCCTTCAAAGAAGCACCCGAAATTCGCTGAGAAATAGGAAGAGGATTTCAAACCACGACGCGTGCACGTTGACGGCCGTGAGAGCTGCCTGCACAATTTCTTCCGTCGGGGGGAGATCCCAACGTTGAAGAAAATTGCCGCTCGTCTCCAAGAAGACGATGTGCTGCCGTCCTGTTCCGGGACTACCCTGTATCGCCTGCTGAAGGACATGGGTTTCGAGAAACAGAAACGGAATCGCAACTCCTTCCTGATTGAGAGAGAGAACATCGTCGAGTGGAGGCGGCGGTATTTGAGGGCAATCGGAAACCACGGAGCCCAGAACCGCAAGACCTACTTCCAGGACGAAACTTGGGTGAACGCCGAAGCCTCACAGTTGACAAGGTGTGGACTTACAGCACCATAAGGTCAGCAAGGCAAGCCTTCATGTCTGGACTAACGACCGGACTAAAGGCTCCTTCTGGAAAAGGTGAAAGAGTGATTGGTCCTTTTAAGGACCATTCACATACTGCGAAATCGGATTCCCGACTTCATACACGCCTAACCTCCAGTGTCATGTTGTTGTCGTGATTCTACCTTTCATTACGTAATAGCCTTGTTCATGGCTTCTCGAGGTCTTTGAAATCAGCTGCATGTATTTCACTGCACCGTGAATAACCAGTACAAAGATTCACCCTACAAGAAAAACGTTTGCAGTTGTACTGCACTCACTAATTTGCCCATCTACAGCAGAGGTGTCAGGTGCATTTTTGGCTTTTTGCTTTCTAAACATATATGCATACAATTACACTTTAAGGGTCATTTTCATTCAAGAAAGAAGACATAGTGTTGGCGGCATGCCGAAAAGTGGACCATCGTTCTGCAATGTGACCCTGAGCGTAACTTTATTTCATTTGCTCACCTCATGCATATTCAGTGTCGCTTACACTTCATTTTGAGGTCTAAACATTATGTTCAGCCCAGTTTTTCATTGAGATAGCTCTGTTATTGCAGTGATGAGTTCTCCAGGCGGTTTGTGCGAAAGTAAACTCACAAACTGCCATCCACATGCCTTGGAGTCGCTTTGGCAATAAACGTATCTCACATCCACCACGATGTTTCAGATTATAAGCAGGGTTCTTACCGCCATCCACACACAGGGCCGCTCGGGCAACAAGCAGAGGCTTTGATGGGATCCTGGAAGAACGTATCTCACATCAACCACTCTGTTTCTGCTTATAATCAGGATTCGTACCACCATCCCCACACCACGGAACTTAAAAGAACAGAATATAAAGAATAAAAATTGAAATTCACCACGACACACAAGAAAACCGATCGCCCACTCAATATGTACACGTAAACGTCAACGCAATAACGTAAACAAAGGTTTATTAGGACAGAATAAACTATGCAAACTTACGTTCGTGGCTGGTAGCAGATCTGATCAATCACAGTTCATCAAGTTCGCGGCGATGTCGATGATGTCAGCTGATCTTTTTGCTTTAGCGCTCCATGGTTGCCGTTAAAAACTGTAAATACGCTAAAACTGGCAGACATTAATCTTTCTTTTCTCATGGTGTTTTAGAAAGCCAACGGTATAAACAATGTTAGATATGCAAAGACATGTTTATTGAAAACAGTTTAAAGAAGCGATGCAAAATTGTGCACAGCATAAGCATGTTTATCAGAAACCAACGCTATTTAACGACTTATGTTCTAGCTTTTTGCCACTAGAGGATGCTACAGTGCTAAATTCGTTTTGGCTTCGGTCTCTAATTGGGGTGCCACCACCTCCCGACGGGAGTGGTGCAGTATACACGATATCGCGCCATTTCATTGGTGGAAACCCAGAACACTCCGCCACCGGCCGGACTTGTTTTACTTCGGTTCTTAAGGTGAAAACGAGTACAATGCCCCTGAATCAAAAAGGTAGCGACATCGTCTTCCTCCTTTTCTGAGCGCATACACTTTATCTTTTTTGTTTTGGTTTGTTACACCCGTGTCGACTGTAGCGCCGCCTGGAAGGGCCCAAGATAGCAGACGGCCTTCCTATGCATGATTCAGAGCGCAGTCAAAGGCTGAAAGACACAAAAATACATATACACAGGCTAAACGCGCACTGTCGCGGTCTACCAGCCTCGAAGGATGTGCTCAAAGGAAGAAGATGAAAGCCGTGACGGTTGCACCGTTGGCATTATTTGATTGGCCAGATGAGCCAATAGCATGCACTGCACTATCGACAGCATAGGCATCCCTTCCCCTTCTCCTCTGACCCGCACACCTTTCATCTTTATGTTTCGTTTTTTTACACCCGCGCGTCGACTGTAGCGCCGCCTGGGTAGGTTCAAGATAGCAGGCAGCATTCTTCAAAGGATTTCGCCACTTTTCCGTTTAAAGGGGCTTTAGGCATGCCTAGAGTTCCTGTATAGGCTCCCTACAGGAGCCAGAGTTGCGCGTCTGTTTTCTACGTGCCACCTCGCCGCTATTCGCCGAGCTTCGATCACGTGAGGAGCCGCATCAGGTGCGCATGCGAAAGTAGACATGGCACGCGCCCCGCCGTACTGTTCCCCTGCTTCTGGAGCGCGCCGCGCGCCTCGAGACACGTTGCGCCGCTATTCGCCGAAATCAGTCACGTGAGGAGCGGGATCAACATGCCGTCTTGCAACATGCAAAGGTTCTACCTCCTGGCCAGCAAAAACCCGCATCTTTGAATTGAGTCGATCGCTCATCTGCCATGGCCGAGGCCGGCCCTTCCTCCGGCCAGGACACACCTTCAGTTGAAATGGAAGAATTGCCTATGGGTACGTCAAGTGCTTCGAGCACAATCTCCTACTACGAGAGCATCTCCGACGATCCCGGTGACGATTCCGACCCATATAATCTGGTCCAGAATCGCAAAAAACGCAAAGCTTCCAGCAGCTCCGAGACAAGTAATAAGACCGTCAAAAACACGAAACAAGAACATCCCCACCTCGTAGTGGTACTGAAGCCAAAAGATCCATCCAAAATAATCGCCACAATCAATCCGCTGAAAATCACCGAGAAGCTAGAGATGACTGCCCCAGATGGAATCATCCTTGTCAGGCCAAACCGAAGGCTGAATCTACTTGCTATAGACACGAGAAACAGAGATGCGACAAAAGCTTTGCTTTCACTGACCACCATCGGAGGCATCCCTGTCCAGGCCTACGAGCCTTTTCCCCGTGAATCTGCCATCGGAGTTGTATACGGAGTACCGTCAGACATAAACGACACGGAACTTCAGGTGGCTATACGAGCTACGGCGCCTGTTATCTCCGTTCGTCGGCTAGGCACGTCCCAAGTTGTTAAGGTTGTCCTCAACACAGACATTTTGCCGGAATACATCACGATTGGATATACAAGATACAGGATGGAACCGTTCGTAGAGAAACCTCGCCAATGCTCGAAATGCAATGGGTTTGGACACATTCGAACCGCGTGCACGAAAGAGTCACGTTGCACACGCTGCGGGGGACCACATGAACGCACCGGCTGCAATGCAGACAACCCCCTCTGCACGAACTGCGGCAAAGCTCATGACTCGACATCTCATCTTTGTCCGGCATACCAAAGAGAACAAAAGATATACAAGTACAAGAGCCAAGCTAAAGTTGGCTATGCGTCAGCGAAAGCGGCGCTGCTCTCATCGAAAGAACAACTGACAGAAGAGACCCCTAAAACGACTGCGTCAAAGAAAAACAAACCATCCGCGGCTCAAGAGCTCCCAACGAGCGAAGACTCCTCATCAGCCGAGCCGTCCAACCCGAGACACCCGCAGAAATACGCGAAGAAAAACACGAGTAATCTCCCACTCAACTGGAACAGTGAAGATGAATTTCCAACTCTTCCCACACAAGTTTCAAAATCCACTGATAAATCAGAAGGGAAACCAAACGGCCTGAAAAGAAGTCTACACGACAGCAACCACCAATGTCTGAGGCCAAGATTCAGACAGTTGTCAATGTCATCCGCAATCTTCTTTGCTCTTGGGATTCGCCTATAGCCAAAGCGCTTATTACGTTGATTGATGCTGTCCTTCCATTCGTGATGCTCTGGTGTCACTAGATAAATTACGAAGTGAGGCCACTGTCCTTCAATGGAACGCAAGAGGTTTTCGAAATAGGCTGTCAAATTTTCGGCAATTCCTCTTCAAACATAAATTTCCTGTAGTAGCAATTTCGGAATCAAGAGTAGGACCTAACATCAGATTATCTGGTTATGAACTTCTTCACTCCCACAGAGAAACCGGTCTTAGCAGAGTATTACTCGGCATTCGAAAAGATCTCACATTTATTGAGCACAATATTTCGTCCCATAGGACAAATGAATATATTGCTGTGACTATAAAAAAAGGCGACATCTCATTCAGTGTTATAACTGGTTATATACCTCCTCGAGCAGAATTTGACACTAAGAGACTTGAAGCTATTCTCCAACAAACCCCGTCACCACGTCTTCTGACAGGAGATTTTAATGCTCACCATACACTGTGGGGAAGTACGAAGAATAATGCTCGAGGAAGGGCATTACTTGGAATTACGCTAAACCATGATCTCGTGATACTCAATGATGGAAGTCCTACATTCTTTAAAGGTGCATCAGTGAACAGCCCTCTAGATATTTCGTTTGCATCCTCAAGTCTCGCTGAAGAAACTACATGGTTCGCTGACATTGAAACTCACGGAAGTGACCATGCACCTACATACACCACAGTGAGAGGTCTGCGTTGCTCCAAACGGCGCTTCTCGGTACCTTATACCGACTGGGAAATATTTAAAGAAAAAATGGAATCTGTCAGTTCTACGCTCACTGCAACGGAAACCTTTGTGAATGCAATAACGTCTTCCACTTCAGAAGCAACGAAGTCTTTCAACGTGACAAACCCACAGACAACGGTCGATGGAGAATATGAGCGTCTTCGTGCCATCCGTCGAAGGGCTGAACGAAAAGCAAGAAAAACAAAAGAAGTTGAAGATATTCAGGCTTCCAGACGAGCACAAAAACATGTACAGCGGCACTTGGACAAACTTTCAAGAAGACGCTGGAGGTCACTGAGTTCCGGCCTTGATCCCAGGAAGCCAACTACCCGAATATGGCACATCACGCGAAGCCTCAGCGTAAGGCCAAAGCAAATTCACCCCTTCAGAGCCATTTCTTTGAGACGCCAAATATCTGAAACAGTCGTGGCAGAAGAGTTCTGCATCAAAATTACAAGCTGCCCCTCCGGTAACAATCACAGCAAGGGTGCACCACCTGGCCACGTCCCTGTAAGTGCATGTAATTCTATGGACGACCGTTTCAACTTAAAGGAACTAGACATAGCACTCGCTACATCCAACACTAAGTCCTGTCCAGGTCCAGATGGCATACGCTACTCAGCCTTACGTCACTTAGGGGAAACTGCTAGAATGGCCCTACTCACTTTATTCAATACCTCATGGGAGACTGGCATTATACCCCAAGATTGGAAAATTGCTCGCGTAATACCAATTCTCAAACCAGGGAAACCACCACTCGATATCAATTCATATCGCCCGATCGCATTAACTAGCTGCATAAGCAAAATAATGGAACGCATGCTGCTTGCACGCATGGAGTGGGATCTTGAAAATAGATGCATTTATCCTTCATCCATGAGTGGTTTCCGACGTGGCAGATGCAGTATTGACAACGTTATAGATCTAGTCTCTAGCATAGAGCAAATGAAATCAGTCAAGCAGGTCACCACTGCAGTATTTGTCGACATAAAAGCAGCCTTCGATTCGGTAGAACACGAGGCCATACTTTCCGACATGAAGGCGATTGGTTTCGGAGGACGCTTATTTACATGGATTTCCAGTTACCTTAAAGAACGAAAAGTCTATATATCGACACAAGATGGCAACACTGAATTCCATGAGGTCAAACAAGGGGTTCCCCAAGGTGGGGTTCTCAGCCCAATGCTGTTTAGCATATGCCTTATTGGCCTTCTGAAGATACTCCCTGTTTCTGTACATGTGTCTTTATACGCAGACGATATATGTTTCTGGTCATCGAGCAAGTCTTTATATATAAACAGAGCCAGGCTACAAAAAGCCCTCAACATTGCCGCACGGTACCTTAGCAGCCGAGGCTTGTACATATCACCAGAGAAGTCTGCGGCGTTGGCGTTTACAATGAAGCAAACGTACAGATACCCCATTAACTTAGAAGGAACCCCAATCCCATACGTCTCTGAACATGCATTTTTGGGCGTGACTCTCGATAGGCAAATGACGTGGGGACCCCATATTAAACGGCTAAAGAAAAAGCTCACCTCGTTTACACACATCATCAAGATGATCAGTGGAACCAGATGGGGATGTTCTGTATCGGCGCTGATGGCTCTGTATAACGCTCTATTTGTCGGTCTTATGCGCTACAGTTTGCCAGTCATGCAACGTGTTTCACGGTCTTGTTTTAAAGAACTTGAAAGCGCCCAAGCACAAGCACTTCGTGCCTGCTTAGGATTGCCAAAATGTACCTCCACCTCTGGAACTCTGGCGGAATCTCGAGCGAAATCTCCCGCAATATTAAGGACGCAAGAAACACTGCGAGCTCATCTTCGACACAAAACCAGAGTGTATAAACACCACCTGGTAGACATTGTAAAAAATAGACCATCATCTGGCTTTGCGCAAGTTATTATGGTACTAGAAGACTATATGCCAAGTTCAATTGAGGCAGCTGCGATTCCACAACATCCACCATGGAAGTACCCTCATTTGGAAATAAGAACAAGCATACCAGGGATCACTAAAAAAAATTCAGCTCCTTCCCCGGTAATTACACAGATATCTCTCGAATATATTCAAAGAACTTACGAGTCGTTTACTCACATCTACACCGATGGTTCTACCATTCCCACATCTTCAACCCTGGGGGTATACATTCCATCCACAGCCACATACATAAAGGCTAAACTAAGCCACGCCACCTCATCAACAGCAACAGAACTAGCAGCTATTCGTGCAGCTGTTGCACACGCGGGCGCTGAAAGCCCACGATGTTGGGCAATACTTGTCGACTCCAGGTCTGCGTTGTACGCTCTTTCTTCGATAAGAAAAGACAACATTAACTCACAACTAGTGCATGATATTTTACAGGCTATTCAGTATGCATCGAATCAGGGACATCACTTCATCTTGCAGTGGATTCCGGGCCACTCCGGGATAATTGGAAACGTGCGCGCCGATAGAGCCGCTAAAGACGCCCACGAGAGCACGATTTCTGTACCTATTCCTTTTTCAAGATCTGATGCCAATCATTTAATCAAATCTATCGGAAATGAAATCTCACTATCTTTATGGGAAAATCCGCAATATCACTATTACAGCCTTCACCGTATTGATCCTAAACTCGAATTCCGGATACCACGAGGACTACCAAGGAAACTTGAGACGGTGTTACATCGTTTGCGGCTCAATGTTGCATATACTAAGTACTATCTTCATAAAATTGGCAAAGCTGAATCTTCCGATTGTTCATCGTGTAGAACAGTTCATAACATCGAACACGTCCTGTGTGCCTGCGGGGATTACAGTATTGAAAGGACCGCACTGAAGACTCGCCTGAAATTAAAGGAAGAGGACCCGGTGGACTTGAAGCTTCTGTTTGGACCCTGGTCTTCCACCACAGATAGTTACAAGGCCACCGAAGCTCTTTTACATTTCATTAAGAAGACACATCTTCAACAAACACTTTAAGGAACTGCAGTCCAGTGTGCTGCAAAGTGAGCCAACACTTGCCAACGTAACAGTACTGTGAGTGTGTGTGTGTGTATATTGTGTGCGTGCGCATTTGTGTTTTTTTTTCTTTTTATCTCTCTATCTTCTTTCTTTGTACTAATTTCTTTGCTATCTTCGTCTATACTATTTCTTTGTATTTTTTTTTAATTTCATCTTCTTTCACAGCGTAGCAAGCCGGCACAAAGCGCTGGCTGACCTCGCTGTCTTCTTTTCAATAAATGCTGATTCTCCATCTCTAGGCATGCCCATACTGTGTGGTATGCGTCCGCCTTCTCCCGGCAATGTGGGCAGAAGGGGGAATACAGTGAGGGGTACCAGGAGTGTAGTTAAGCCAACGTGGGCAGTGTGTCTGTCTGTAGTCTCCTAAGAATTGGGTTATGCGCCCTGCCTAAGTGTCAATGTAAAGTTTTTCTTTTCTTTTAACCTTCTTCACCTATATCTTTCCCCCCTCCCTCTCCTTGTAGGACGAAAAAGCTAACCCCACTTAAAGCCCTTTATACGGAAAAGTGGCGACATCCTTTGAAGAATGCCGCCTGCTATCTTGGGCCAATCCAGGCGGCGCTATAGTCGACGCGCGGGTGTAAAAAAGCAAAACATAAAGATAAAAGGTGTGCGCGTCAGAGGAGGAGGGAGAAGGAATGCCTATGCTGTCGGAGTGCAGTGCATGCTATGAGCTCATGTGGCCAATCAAATAACGCCGACTGTGCAACGTCATGGCTTTCATCGTCTTTCTTTGAGCACATCCTTCGAGGCTGGTAGACCGTGACAGTGCGCATTTTGCCTGTGTGTATGCATTTGCGTGTCTTTCAGCCTCTGACTGCGCTCTGACTCAAGTATAGGAAGGCCGTCTGCTATCTTGGGCCCTTCCAGGCGGCGCTACAGTCGACGCACGGGTGTAAAAAAGCAAAACATAAAGATAAATGGTGTGCGCGTCAGAGGAGGATGGAGAAGATGTCGCTACCTTTTTTATTCAGGGACATTAACCCCACTTACGGGAGACCAATTTTTCGTGCTACGTGTTCTATTTCCATCCTTTTAATTATATTTATTGATTTTATTACAAAATAAACAACAAACAACCTAAGAATGTATTCATCGTCTTTAGTTAAGCTTTTGTCCGGAGGATGGTATGTTCTTGTGTTCAGTCTCAATATATTTAAATATTCGGCGAAGGTTACGGTCGCCATGTCCAAAGACGGGGGTTGGCATGAGGGGCCCGGATGAGAAGACATCGTGCTGTGGCGTTGGCGGCCTCGTTCCCTTTTGCCCCGTGTGTCCTGGCGTCCAGATGAAAAACACCTTCTCCGGTGGGTGTTTACGAATTATTTGATGGGCGAGTGTGCTGACTGAGCCCTGAATAAGGTGTCTACAGGCCTCTTGCGAGTCTGTGAGAATTACTGCGCGGTGGTTGTAGGCGATGGCTAAGGCGGTGGCTGCCTCTTCCCCGTGTGTGACGACTTTGGTCTTCATTGAGGCTGAGTTTACTACTCTTCCGTCCGGTGTCGTGACGACAACTACCATATGTCCTCTTGAGGTACGGCATCGTCCACGTATAGCGTGTTCCGATCGTTGTCCCACAATCTACCGAGGGCTTCAGCCCTAACTCTCCTCCTCTCGGCATTATGTACGGGGTTCATGCCTGTTGGTATTGGACTAACGCTCATTTTCTCCCTCATGTCCGGGGTGAGATCTTCTAGGGGCTCTGGTTGTCCGCCAGGGATGGTGAGGCCTAACTGCGCCAAGAGCCACTTGCCGTTTGCTGTCTTGTTTAATCACCTCATTTGGGCGTGCTTCTGAGCTTCCCAAAGCTATTCTACCGTGTTGTGGACCCGAGCTCCAAAAGGCTGCAGGAGGATGTAGAGCTCGAGATACCCAAGGCCGTCTTATATTCCGTTGTAATTCGAACATTTAGTTTCTCCACCTCACCCTTTGTAAGGCGGAGGAACGCCGTCCCGTAAATGTTGCAAGAGACAACGAAGGCTTGCACTAGCCGTGAAGCTTCGCTCTCACCAAGTCCGTAGCGTTTGTTTCTTATTCTTCTGTTCATCTTGAGCACTTGCTCAGTCGTTCCCCCGAGCTTCTTTAGTATGGCCCCATTTCCCCTGCCCTGCGGAATGTATTGTCCCAGGATTTTGATACCGTCGGGTTGTGGGACCGACTAGCCATTGATCTCAATTTTAATGCGGTCGCTTGTTTTCTGTCTTGGGTTCTTTAAGGTTAGAAGCTCGGACTTTTCCGGAGCGCATTGCAGACCCCTGCTACCGGCATAAGCTTCAATTGTGTCTGCGGCCCTCTGCAAGCTCTCTTCCACTTCCGCATAATTCCCTGTCCTGCACCATACTGTGATATCAACCGCATATATGGCGTCACTGATTCCGAGAATGCTGTCCAATGCGGCGGGAGGTCTCTCATTGCCAGGTTGAAAAAGAGGGCGAGTGAACCGCTTCCTGAGGTGTACCTCTGGCACCTAGAGTTATTGGCTTCGATTGGATGTTCCCCAAAGATAAGGTAGTTTCTTTGGCCGTAAGAAAGCTTCTGACGTACCGGTCGGTCTTGGGTCGGCATCCAATATCCGTTGGACTTTTGAGTATACTGCAATGTAGAACATTGTCAAATGCTCCTTTTAGATCGAGAGCGAGAATGCACCCAGTCTTGGCCATGGCTGGCTCCTCCAGGAGGTCGTTATACCAGGTGTTATTTTTATTGAAACAGATTTATTTAAAAAAAGCACGAAAGTTCACACTTCTGCTGCTTGTGAGAGGCGAGTTATACTGGCTGAGTAGACATAATATAGGGCTAATCGTAACGATCAGTTAGCTAATTAACTAAATTCGATAATAACCTTTAATTAATGAAAATGGACATATGGACCATATTACGAAACTTGCTCAGCATCATCCAAAACCCCTCAATCAGTCATTTCAGAAAGACTTTGAGCGCGTGACAATGCGCCAGTAGTGCACTAAGTTACCACTCGTGGAGCAGGTGCAAGAGCTGTGGCTAGATAGAGACGGAAAAATCGCGCGGAGCGCACTATCTCAACCTCTAGCTTTGTACCTGCTCCGGCAGAGCGGTAACTGTCAGTGCACTACTACGCTTGTCACGCGCTCAGTATTACTGAAGATGACTGATTTAGCTGGTTTCCAGGCGGCACTGTAGCAAGTTTCTATTGGGACCATATGTCTATTTTAAATAATTAAAAAGTTAATTAGCAATTTCGAATTAATTGACAATTGATCGTTACGATTAGCCCTATAATATGTCCACTGGCATCATGACTCCACCTCCGCAAGCAGCATAAGTGTAACTTCTCACGGCTTTTTAAATAAATCTGTTTCGAATAAATAACACCCGGTCATATCCACTACGCAACATGTATTGGGTGGACATGTGAGGCCGATATCCAAATTGTGTGTTTGCCAGTAGCGAGTTATTTTCAATAAATTTGGTGAGCCTCGTGTTTATTAGCCTCTTCAAAGAGTTTCCCTAGACACGAGGTAAGCGAGATTGGCCTGACATATTCTAGCTTGAGTTCCTTGTTATTTTTCGGAATAAATATGGCTTCAGCTTTTTCCAGATTGGTGGTGTGACTCCCAGGCCCCAGTATTCCCGGTCAAAGTGCTCCACGAGTTGGGCGATCGTATCCTCGTCCAGGTTGAACAGGTGTCGGGCGGTAATGGAGTCAGGACCGGTAGCTGCCTTGTTTTTATGAGTGTTAACTCGGCTCTGAGTTCTTCCGCGGTAATTGGTCTATCTATAGTTCTTCATTCGGCTCACCTTCTTATTCAGGTTGGTCTTCTGGCGGATCGGTACGGAGGTGTTTGTCAGCTAATCGCTGTATCACCTCTTCGTCTGATCTTTCTGCTAGATGCATGAATTTGTTGATATGGTGATACGTGGCTGTCCTTGTCCCGTTCGGATCGATCAGGGCCCTTAGTAGTTTACATGTTTTCGGTACACTTAATTTTCCGCTAATTTGGTGGCAAAGTGTATCCCAGTTTTGTCTGGTTAGGCTGATGGCGCAGCTCTCCGCCTCTATGCTGAGATCTTTTATTCTCTTTTTTAACTTCATGTTAAGCTTTTCTTTCTTCCACCGCCTCGTGAGGGCCCTTCTGGCTTCCCAGGGGTGTAGGAGATGAGCTTCTACCGCTCGAGTTTCCTCTGTAGTACTAATGGCTTTAGTGTAGGACTTGACCTCCCCAACTAGGTCTCTCGTCCACTCTTCGATGTTTTCGACCGAGATCACCTTATCGGCTCTGCTTGCTCTCCAGTTGTCCCACTCGGTGATTTTGGTTTGTCCAATTCTTTTTACACCTGACAGCGTCAAATTTGCTCATCAAAATGTAGTGATTTTGTTGAAGGTTTCTCCAGTTTGGATTTCTCACGTTTCTGGCCATCGTAAGCTCTGGGAATGTATTTCTGCACACACTGTTGCCCAGCCTTGTGGGAAATTGGGTGTTCGTGAGAAAAGTTAGGCCCTCTTGGTTGATTGCTTCTTCCAATCTCCGATCCCTAGGGGTGGCACTCGGACATCCCCACGAGGGGTGCGGAGCGTTGAAGTTGCCCCTAATAATGGCTGATTCCCTTTTCGATCGTTCCGGAAAGCCCCTGATGAGGTGAGTCAGGTTCGACTTACGGTCTTTGGGGGGGGGGGGGGGGTTGTACACGTTGAGGATGTGTATTCCGGCCACCGCTCTCTTGATGCCAAGGATGGTAACATGGCAGTGTAAGGTGTGTGTGTCCAGTGTGTCTTGTTGGATGGCCCTGTATTGTTGGTGCACTAGTATGGCCGTGTATTGCTCTTGTGTTTTGTAGTCCCTTAACTTGATAGGCATCATTTTGAGTTCTTGTAGCAGAATGGCTTCCGGGGGGTTGGTTTGCTGAGAGATGTAGAGACTTAAAGTAGATTGCTTGCGCCTGTAGCTCCGGAAATTCCATTGCCATATGCTTACTTCAGGGGCGTTTGGCATACTGAGAGTGCGTGGCAGAGCACAGGTCGTCTCTTGTGGATCCGCGTCCTTGCGTCTTTTCCTCCTTTCCTGCGTTTTTCCGTTTATGGTTGCGATTGTCATACTGTTTTCTGCAATTTGCTCTCCCATTCATGTGAGGGTTTGATGGAACTGGGTTTGTGTTTGTTGAATCTGCTGGAACTGGGCTTGTGTTTCGTCTTTGGGGCCAGTTTGCATCAGCGTCGCTTACCTTACATAGCGGCTCTTTCTAAGTCGAGCAGCGCCTAAACCGAGCTCAGACTTCTTAGCACGGGTTTAAATTCCGGTTGCACCAACGTTCACCCGGCTTACAGACGCGCCCCTAGCTAAACGCTGGATTTGCCTAGGAATGTAGGGACAAACAGAGCGAACCAGGAACGCTCAAAGGGATGAATACGATTGGCGGAAAGGAATCACGTAATATAAAAAAAAAGGAAAAAAAATTGCCGTAGTTGTTGTTGGCGTCTGCTCTTGCTGTATTTCTTCGGTGAGTAACAGATTAAGGGTCTCCACATTCAATCATTTTTGTAACTTTCAAAGAACTGAGTCAAAGCTTTAAATAAGCACAAATGCTCTTTACATCTGTGATTCTGTGTTTAATATCGGTTGATAACCAAATATTTTGACAGTGACAGTGTTTTCGTGCTCACATTTTGAGATAACGGAGCCATCGAGGAGGCCCCAAATCTCACCGAACGCGAGAAGGACTCTATACTCGCTACATCGATGAAGACAAAACATCATCGAGAATAAAGTAGGCAGGTAAGATGACTACTGAAATCAAGTCATGCCTGAGACCGATGAAGTTCAAAACAGTGACGAACTCGCCACGGCAGCTGCGAAAATGCCGGAAATCATCGAATAGAAGTCGTCGAGGAAGCTTGCATCGACCGTACTCGTTGCTATCAGCAGGTGACAGAACTGCACTGTACCGTCGTTGAACTGATTGTGTCAAACCCTTTGGTAATGGAACTACGTATATTTTGCTTCAGTGACAAGGAAAGAAGTTATAACTATCAATACATCAAAGGGACACTACTGGTAGATCCACATGATGATAATACAAACTGTCAAATATTGAACACACAAGGTCGCCCAGAACCATTTTTTATTCCTGCTGATAGAGAACCAAAAGCTTGTTCGCGAGTGATAATAGGCAGATCTTGAGTTAATACAAATAGACGGTGGCAGACGTCGGAGCTACAACTCCCACTAGTACATCACATCGTGCCGACAGGAAGCGGTCACTCTCTTCGCATCACCTGCCAGCCTGCCCCAATACAGCGCTGAACGAATCTGCATTGTAGTCGTTGCAATTTGCCGTCGCCACGAATAAAGATATAAACCGAAAGCATTTCTAAAGCACGATCACCAGAAGGTTGCGGTTATAGAACGCAGTTTTCTGAAGTGAAGATTCTACTCGCGAGACAAGGGAAAATTCACTGAAGGTTGTCTCAAAAATAAGAAATTTAATTTTCTCAGTTTTATAACCTTAAACGCCACAATCCGATACAAACAGGCAGAAGTGTCGACAATCAGCTGATGGCCGAGATCATGTACAGCTACTATTCAACGCACCGATCGGATTAAAGGATACGCTTTGCAAGCAGAAATTAACAAGGTGTTAAACAGCAATACTTTACAGTTATGCAAAAATCAACTGAAGTACAGCCGAACAAGCTCGTTGACAGAAAACCAACGGGCAGACAGACGTAGAGCCCCACAGCTCCGTGCATATCCAGTTAGGAGCTAACACCACTGGTGGAGAAGCGACAGAAAACAGGGGTCGATAAACACTTCACGAGACGATATTTTGACATCCTTGTCACAATCGACGGCCATTCATCAAGACTCTCGCTGTCGTGGCCTAAAACGCTGTAGAAGCAATTTCGTTCACGCGTCGACCACCACAAACCAGCCGCCATGTTTATAATCCGGGATTAAGAAACAAGCAAAAGCAAAAGCGCTAATGTCGGGCGCTCAAGATAAGCATATGGTTAGATTACTGGGTTTAGCGATAAGCGGTTACGAGGTACAACCGAACGGAAACACGAAACCAGCTTAGGCTCCTGGCTAAGCTCGCACTTCGCCAAGCGGCGTTGGTGCAACCGGCCCTAAGAGCTCTCAACTCTTGGATGATGTGCTGGAATGTGTCCCCCAGAGTGGGTTGCGAGTGTGGTTGCACGTGCCTGTGTTGCTGCGCCAGTATCTGTATCTGTAGAGTGGGTGAGTTTGTGTTGGGCTCACTCGCGTCCTGATACTAAGTGTTATTCCTTGCAAGTTCCTCTAAGCGTGCTTCCATAGCTACTAAACCCGCTTTAAGTCTATGATTTTCCTTTTTAAGTGCCTGTAATTCGTCGTTTTGCAGAGTGTATTGTGTGTGTGTGTGTGTGGGAAGAGGAGGCCATTCTGCGCGGCTCACCTAACTCGGCGTTTTGTCCATCTAGGGCAGGAAGTGGCCTGAGGACGTCTGCTTCACCGCGCTGGTTGGCTTGGCTTGAGGTTGGCTTCCTTGCGTATCACTTCGGGCACCACTTTTCCGGCCGGCGCTCGCATTTCTCGCGGGACGGGAGGATGGGCGGCCGCGTGACTTGGAGCGGCCGCGTGAATCGGAGCGGTGACGTAATGACGAGCGTCCACGTGTCACTGACGTGGATGTTGACCTCTTCCACCGCAACTGTTGCCGCCTCCTCGGTCTGCTTCGTCCCCCGCCTTTTTGCTCGTTTCTTATGTCCGCCCTCCGTCATAGTCTGGTCTGGGCGAAAGAATTTCTGCTTGCATTCATTCGCGTAGGTCTTGTAAGATCTTTTGCACTCCGCGCATATGGGAATACATACGTGTTTATCCATGGGATTGGCCAGCCACAGATTGCACAGGCATAACCTCTTGGTTTGGGGCACGCATCCGCTCTGTGCCCTGAATCCCCGCAATTAAGACATTCCACTCTAGTTTTTTTGTAGATAAAGCATCGCTTTTCTACCCACTCGTACATCACTGTGTAGGGCACTATGTTCCCGGTCAAGACAATTATGGCAGAATTTGTTTCGCCGAGTCTTCTGGCTCCTAGGATATTGAATCTTGGGGATTGGATTTTCTTCTCGATCTCGTCATTTTCGGTTTAGGGTTCAATCCCGTGGATGATTCCTCTGCATGCGTCTGGTGCGAGTGTGGGCTATGCATCGACTTCCATCTCATTTCCAGCCAGGCGGATGAGACGTATCCCCGCGATTGCGGCCGCAACCTCTTTGCTGCATGTGCATGCGATGATCACATTTTGTTGTTCATGTACTCTTATAATGGCTCCCTCACGTAGCGGTGCTTTAAGGGTCCCCCTAATGCTTCCTGTGGTTTCCCTTTCCACGTCATCAGAGAAGTACGGAAAACCAGAAATAAACTTTTACTGTGGCCATGGGACCTTTTGCATGGCATGGAGAAGCCCACGTCGCCTGATGCCCCCTGTCGTTTAGGCATCACATTTCGCGCCGCCCTCGGGTACAAAGGGCACAACGGGCCTGCTATGACTACGCACTGGAGGCACCTCCGATTATTACACGATGCCCGCCGTTTCTTCCTTTGCAGCCGGAAAGAGGGACAAGAGGAATCGGCAGCAAACTCCGTTCTTACTTTGGGTCTAATCGTGTCAGCTATCGTCGTAGGCGGCATGCTGTGCGGCGAAGAGGATTTAAAAGCTACGCCGGGTTGTGGTGCGAGAGTTTATCTTCAAAAACTGTTTTCTCGCTTTAAACAAAAATTACTTTGATCAAATTTTCAGAATCAAAGGACAATCGATCCTTCTTCCAAACCCGTTATATTTTGTATTTTTACTTAGACCACCTCAGGGCGAAATAAACGGCTGCTTATGCGTCATAACGA
The DNA here is from genome assembly GCA_037355805.1 of Ixodes ricinus. Classification (NCBI taxonomy): domain Eukaryota; kingdom Metazoa; phylum Arthropoda; class Arachnida; order Ixodida; family Ixodidae; genus Ixodes; species Ixodes ricinus. The sequence goes on from JAZHYW010062773.1 coordinate 32,759, forward strand.
ACTATTTGACGACTTCAGGATTTTGTTTTACTGCAAGATTATTCATTGAGCCGTTTTAAACATTTTTATAGAATACATACCTGCAGGGCAGCCGGTAAAAAGTTCTATTAAGTCATGGGAGGAATTAGATATTTTTGTTAAAACAACAAAATGTTAAAACGTTCAAAAAATTGTTAGATTCGAAGAGCGCCAGAAAACAAGGACAACAGAAGGAATAGACGAAACGATGCGCTACTTTCAACTGAATTTTTATTCAGAAAAACAAACATATATATACACACCCATGCAACCATTTGCTTGTAATCAAACTTCTCGTGAGATGAATTCAAATTCCTTACCTGATAAAAGGACTGAGGAAGTGCTGATACATGCATCGCCCTTCACCCTGATTTTAAATGCCTCGAAGATTTCTCTTTCTGTTCTCGTTTTATATCTTCCCAAAATCTGCGTTTCATCGAGTGCGGGAGAACATGGGCACCGATCACAATGAACGGCCAAGTTTCCCGAGGGTGACCGCCTAACAGAAAGGTCATGCTCCCTGGCCCTCTCGTTGACGCACCTCCCCGTCTGCCCTATATACGTTCTCCCGCATGACGTTGGTATCTCGTAAACCACCGCTGTTTCGCATTCCACATATTTGTTGGCATGCTTTTTTGTGCATGCTTCCGCCTTGCGTGACTTGTTACAGATGCACTCAACTTGCCCAACTCCAGATTCTTCTACAAAAATTGTGTTTAAAAATATTTAAATTAAACGAAACTGCACAAGCCCAACCACATTGTGAGTCGAAAGCCGTGCAAATTTACGAAAAGAAAATGTTGTTGGGTGTTTCATAAAAAAGTGGATTGTTCATCAATTATTGAGTGATGCCTAGTTTCATGCTCTCTTTGAAAGTTAAAACCACGCTCAGATCATCAAAATATTTTTTCGTCAAAACTATTTCAGGGCATGGCTAGCAACATTGCTGCAATAAGCCATGCATTTTTTTTAGAGTGCAGCTCTATAGGCGCTTGTTTCCGGCTTGAGCGGCGTCGCCGTCGCCGTCGGCGTCGGCGTTGGCGTACAGGTCACGTGACCCCAGGTCACGTGACCTCCAGGTCACGTGACCGCCCGGTCATTGGCCCCCAGGTCACGTGGCCCCCAGGTCACGTGACCCCAGGTCACGTGACCCCCGGGTCACGTGACCCCCAGGCCACGTGACCTGGGTGTCTTCTCGGTTAAGATTTTTTTCCTACTGTAGTCTGCGCCCCTCCTCCTTTGGCGTACGAAACAGCGACGGCTTACGATCGCTGGTGCTCCGGCTGCCCTTGTTGACCGGGCCCGACTTGACATCCCGGCGCGAAGCAGTGTGTGTGTCCGTCTTTTTCCTTGCATTTATGACCGAGACAGCAACGGAACGGGGAAGACTCCCCACCACTACACCACAAAGAAAAGTGCTACGGTGCTACGTTCGGGAGAAGCGTACCGCCTCAGCTTCGTCATCTTCTTCGCTCATCGCACATATGCCATCTGCGACAAATTCTCCTAGGGCACGGAACTCCAGCGCCACTCGTGGCGCATCTACGTTGACCGTCTTCACGCGGCCCATCGCAAGCGGGCGCCGCTCTTGCCACTTAATCCTCTAGAACACTGTAGACACAACCCTCAAATATAATCATGTCGTGGGTCATTAAAGGCATACACTCAATATTAAAATTAAAAAAAGGAATTTGATACCCATTGTTTTTTTTTGTGGGGGGCAAGAAAAAGTCGCAAATACGTTGATAAAAGAAAAAGATAGTTGCTCAGCCACGTGACTTCAGACAACTGTCTCCTCCTCTATATTTGTACTTCCTCTCCAGTCCAGTTTCGGTTTCGAGAAGTTGCGTTTTTATCGTTTATTAAAATATACTTGACGCTTGAAGAAAACGTTGAGTGGGTAGCCTTTTGACACCATAATGAATCGCCTGGGAAGAAATTAAACAAACATTTTGGGGGTTGTCAGTATACCTTTAAAGGGGCCATGACGAGATATTTGGTTAGAATGTTCATGACTTTACAAAGGCGTAGTGGTCCTAGTCTGGCGTATGTATACTCGCACAGACCGCCAATCATTCAGGAGCTTCTTGGCTGCGTTGTAAATTGCGAGAATAAGAGGAGACTATGTATTTTCATCTTGCCTTCGCAAAGATTAAATACGTAATTGCAGGACCGAAATCACTCACCTGATGACAGTTGAGCGCGACTCATGAATCGGACACGTGAACTGTTTGAGCACTCGACTTCGGCACGCAAAAATGATTACCTGGCCGGACACTCGGGCAGTGACTTGTGACCAACCACTGTGGTGATGACAATAACTGAGCTCTAAGAATTCCTAGAAATCATCACGCGTTTTCTACTTTGCGCACCCCAGCGAGTGGCTAAGGTTAACGTCGGCGGCATAGGATAGGCACAAGGCCCCGTGGCCGCTTGTTCTGCTCCGAGATCGGAGGGAAGAGAGCATGAGAGAGAAGGAGGAGGGTACGCGAGGGTGTTGACTAAGGTGGCGCCATCTCATGAGAGTGTTGTGCGAATTTGTTTAGCCCCAGACCTTCTTTCGCCATTTTTTCCGGAAAGCGCTTGGTCGGTAGTTTTGCTCTACCATGGTGGAAGGTACAGCTGCACTCCCTGGTTTGAGTACGCCACCGCTGCCGCAATGCATCGAGGGAACTTTAAGGCCGGTTCTCACATGCAACGAAGCGCTGATGTAGCGCTGCTCACGTGTCGACAGCTACTTGTCACCTGCCATGAGTAACAGTTTTGACGGTGCGATACAAAAGCTGGTGAACGCTCCCGTCAGCACGCGCTTAACGCGAGGTCAGCGCTACACTTGTGGCGCTCCGCTCTATGTGTGAACAGGCCTTTATTCTTTCTGCACGTGCGACAGCCACGCTCGAGCTTTACGCGGCTGGAGCACGAGAGGGCACGAGCCCTCGAATGCACGGTCGTCTGCCTCCTGTGGACTAAAGTTATGGCGGCGTCACGGATGGGACGAACGCTTCATGAGATCGTTCTGTTACAAGCATGGCGCCGCGATTGGTGCTTCATGCGTGCAAGCAGGTGCAGCATGCGCGTGAAGATAGCATTGACAGGCATGACATTGAACGTGCTTGCTAACACGAAGGGAACATGGGGGGGGGGGGGGTGTTCACTGGACGCCATATCTAAACGTGTTTCACATGCAGCGATTTTGGCCCTCAGAGCGGCGCGATTTCTGCCGTCGCGGCGCTCGTGCCGCTCAACCGCTGATGCTAACCAGAGCGCCGCGACGGCAGAAATCGCGCCGCTCAAGGACCAAAACCGCTGCATGTGAACCAGGCTTTAGGGCGCTGTTTAGAGCGGACCCTCAGATTAAGCTCACACTTATAGGCTGCTAAGACAGGCACTCTTGGCGGTGTGGAACGCACGTTGCAAAAAAACTGTGGAAGCTCGCCATCAGCACGCGCTCAGCATGCACGCACACAGCTACGTTGGCACGTGAATACTCCTATATACGGCGCTCCTTTTGCTCTCCTGTTCAGATATGAAAAGAGCGCTCGAGCTTTCACCTCTTTCAAGAAGGGGCGTGGGGCGGATGGCGAGCGTGTTGTTTGAGTAGTTTTGAGCAGAGCTAGCACCACCAGCAGTAATCAAGGCCTGGAGGCGTGACACGGCATTTGTGTCGGAGCATGCTCTAAAATATATTCCTTCGATCCCAGTGCGATGACGCGAAAATTGTAGTGTACGGCCTTTGAATAATCTAGGTGGTGTTGCCGGAACACATGGATATCTGCAGCGGCACAGGAACACCAAGGGGCGCAGGACCATGACCCAGGCACGGAAGGCAGCCCGTTGGCGCCTTTCACATATCTGATAGAGCACGTTGGTTAAAACCGACGTTACTAGAATGGGTAAGTTTGGGAATTCGAGCGGCATTCACCTAAGGAACGCGGGCGGCTGCGGTGGCGGCCGAGACAGTGGCGCTGCGGTCGCCGTGATATCGGTTCTTTCTGCGTCGTCTGCCGGCTCCTGCATCGCTTGCACAGAGCACGCCCGGAAGCGGCTGCGCTGTGCGCAACTTCGTCGGATCCGCCGCAGATCGTCCTTAGTGAACTGGACCGGTTTTGCTATAATGGTCAACTAATCTCCAGTTGTAAATGAGTCTTCTTGCGGCCTTCGATGGCGCATGGCTTCCGATCTATATATGGTGGCAGCAGTCTAAACTGCGGCCAAGCGACACGTGACCAGGAGATGAGGGTGTCGCGACTCAAGCTGGCCAGTTCTCGATATGTCGTTTACGGGCAGGAGAAAAATGAATTTCGAGCCGCAAATGATCTTCTGGGTAGTTGGAGCTCTCCATATAGCCATGCACAAATAAAGCGAAAGCTTGGCGAGCAAAAACACTTTCTTAGTGTCCATTCCAGATTGCCGAGCACGGGCAGAGTCGTAAAGTCCCGTTCACTGAGCTTTCAGCCGAGTGTAACGACCGAGTGAGACAAGACCGGTTCTTGAGCTCTTGCGATGGCCTGGGACCAGATGCGCTCTCGTGCGGAGCAGGTCCAAAAATGCTGCAAGAGGCTTAAAGCCTTGTCTCGCCTCGAGGCAGTCCCCACTCGGTTGCAAGTGTGTGATTCGAGCCTTTGGTGTGGTGGTGAGCAGCGCTGATACTAACCGGTCCTGGAAGTCGATAGAGTAGTCCTAATTGCAAACCCTCAACATTTTCGCAATCAGATTTAAACCTGGAAAACAATAAATAAAAAATGGATGATCGCAGGAAGCCCTACAAAGTTCAATGTTATTTTTTTCCTCTCAAAGCACCGATAGTGTTTGGGTTTTAATTCCCATAAAAAAAGAAACAACTTTTGAACGAATATACAGTTACCCCAAGTTGTTTTTCGCATCTCTACAATGCTAAACAAATGCGATTCCTTTACAAGTCCCTCGCGGTGTTACCGAGTTCATGCGCGCTGATGCTTTAAACAACGACGAATGAAGCATTTTGAGATTTACCTGAACCCAGTGAATAACTTTATAAGGGGTGCACAAAATGGATATACTTTGGTATTTCCAAACAATAATTGTGCGTATTTATGTAAGTGCTTTTGGATGTCTTCACATGGTGGGTTGTATGTAGGCAAGGATTTCACTGCACAGATTCCAAGAGCAAAAGACAGACATGTATTTTTAAAGCAGGTGGCCAAGCGAAGAGCTGAAGGCGGCGAGGCGAAGCTTGTCGCAGTTCCTTGAGGTGGCAGAGCTTCCCTTCCGTTGTGGGTGCTGTGGATGGGGCGCACTTTTGGATGAAAGGACCGTATATCCCCAGACAGCTTTATGTCAACTCGCCTTGGCTACCACTCCATGAACGTGCAGCTGGTGGTGGGCCGCCTGCATACCGAATTCGCCATGTGGTAGCAAGGTGGCCTGGCAGTGCAAGGGACTTCCAGTCTTCAAGAAAAGTATCTCTTTCCCGGAATGTTAGCCAATGGAACCTACGAATATTTTTATGTTGGGTGACAGCGGGTATGCGTTTGTTCGAGTCATGGCTCTAGACGCCTTACGCCTGGTGCATTCAGTGATCGTCGGAGGAAGAAAGTTGCAGGAAAGCTCACTTCACGACCCGGTGTGTCGTTGGAAAGGTAAAGCAGATACAATAACAATATTTGGTCATTACCGCCATCTAAGAGGATCAAAACTATTTATATCTTAGTCCCAAGGTCAACCCCTCAATCATCTCTGAGGACATTTGATAGGAGCAAATGCAGACGAAGAAAGCAGCTAAGTGTATCTCTAATATAACTCTGCATGAATACCAGAAAAATGATTGACGAGCACTTATTAAATAGAAACGAATAGCCTTCAAACAACTTAGTCGTCTTGTTCTGCCTATGCCACTAACCACGTAAACTTGGCTAAAGTTGCTTTATCATCTAAAAAGTTGAGCATTACATTCATTTCCGCTTTTATTACAACATAGCTCTTAGCTGAAATGTTATTTTAGCTATTCATGGTGCAGAATGCTATGGAGAGAAATCAGTCTTTGGCGTCAATTATTATATTTCAGAGCGCACCTCTTACGCGCCCATTACCGGCTTCAGCGGTTGTAGCCGTCGGCGTCGGCGTCGCCGTCGGCGTAACCGCGCGTTGCATTATGGGAAGTTCCCATAATGGCGTCCAGGAGTTACCCTCGTGAGGGTTACAAGTTGCCGTTATCAGAGGGTCACGAGGGTTACCCTCCCAAAGGATCACGGTTACCCTCACGAGGGTTGCAGGGTTGCACATTCAAAAGGGTTACCTCGACGAGGGGTCACGAGGATCACTGGGGGTTACCCTCACGAGGGTTATGAGGGTTATGAGGTTACCTCACGAGGGTCACGAGGGTTACCCTCTCAGAAGGGTTACTGGGGTTACCTTCACGCGGGTCACGAGGGTTACCCTCACGAGGGTCACGATGGTTACCCTCTAGCAGGGACACGAGGAGTTTCTCCTGAGGGTTACATGACCCCCTGATGTCACGTGACCTCCCTGAGGTCACGTGACCTCCCTGAGGTCACTTGACGCCTCATGAAGAGTGCACGTGACCTTAGAGTCACGGTGACCTCACGTCACATCTCCTGATACACTCATCCTGTTCCTCAGTACCTTCCATCCTCTCCTCAAGGGCTGCGTCCTAATCCGACGGTACAGGGAGTTGTAAACGCTTCCTCATTTTTTTAGTATTTCAAATATATTGAAGATAATCAAATAATCAGCCAACACAAGTTTATATCTGAAAAATTATATATATATTTTAAACACATTCCCTCTCTTTGTGCCAAAGTGCCGGGAATGCCATTAGTGCATTCTTCAAAGTCACCTTTGCTTTAGTGCAAAAATGCAATGAGCGATCAGGAGTGCCCTTGAAATAAAATGTTGGCCCCTGTAGTTCATTATGCATACTGCTGCATTCGGCCAGTTTTGCAGGTCTATTGGCCAACTGAAACTACGATTTCGCTGCCTGCGCGCTGGGCTCAGGATGCGACCCAAGATATGCTGCGACATCGTTTTGGCCTGCTGCATCATCCTCCACAACCTCCCCAGATGGTTTCCATGGAGCATTCCCAGCACTTCCCTGGCAAGTGATGTTCCCACCGACCCTAGAAGCAATACGGCCAGTCAGCGTTGCAGCCCAAGCTCCTATTGTGGCCCGGTTTCTTTCGTAAATGTAAGTATAATTATCCCATATTGCGTGACTGGTGCTCGTAGAAACTCATGTTCTAAAGTAAAGGGTTCACGTTTGTTATTTAAACTTATTAACTGTTCCTCTGTTGCATGTTGTGTTTCAACGTTGTCTCCAAGAAGGAGAGTAGGATGGTGACAAGAGGATAAAAAACACAGTATTTTTATTTGCATGCTAAAATACTACAAGATACTGCAACAAACATAACACCAATGCCACATTGCCAAAGAGGTCTAAATCATATCACAGTGTTTTTTATTTAACAGTTATATCTCGCAGCAGGTCGCGTAGCATTTCCATACACATAATAAATGCTGCCACTACGGAAAACAAAACAACTTTTTGTTAGTTCTCGTGTAGATCTCCAAGTTTCTTCATTCGCAGTTCAAGCTTGAGGCTTTTTTTAGTTTAAACAGCTCTTTCTTTTCTGCACTAACGATACGTCACGGAATCGCGGCCCTATCGTAATATTTCTTTGCCACCGTGGTAGCTGAGATTACTGCTTCAGCGGCATCCAGTGACCTCTTGGCGGCTACTTTGTCTTGCTTAATGTTGTCTGCTTCATTCTCTTGAAGTTCCTCACTTCCCAGCTGGAAACGATGCGCAGCCGTCCTGCACACAGCAACTTGGTCGGATGCCTGGAGGAGGAAGAGGCTTGTTTGTCCTAAGGCCAAGGTTCCCGGGGTGGCCACCTTCCTGCCTTGCAGCCCGTTCGTCCAGTGGCAGCAGAACTTCAGCTTAGCCAATACTGTAAAGAAGCATGTTTATGCTAATTTCAACCGAATGCTAGAAATGCACACATTTTCCGTTGTTAAATCTTTTCACAGTTTCCAGCAGCCCATCTTTGTGTTACGGTATTTTTACGCAGCATAGGTAAAAGTAGAAACGACCTATCTCGTTTCGCCAGTCATGTGCAGCCTGTTTATAGTGAAGCGGTGTAATTTTAGAAACATCGTTTAATAATCAGTACCTTCACTCTAACTTCACCTTGAATACATTTGGTGAAAGTGAAAATATTACTGAATATAACTTAACTATACTCATATCCTCTCTACTTCAATGTACGGATGGATTTTTTCTTACAATATCTTTAAGTAAGAAGTACATATCTTTAGGTTCAAATATTCTCACAAATGTAACTTCCTGTTCTTTCTGCTTTTTCACAGTATGTTTGCATTTACACACCATAAGAGTGCAAAAAAACCTTTCGCAAGCTTTCCACAACTTTAATTCCAATTCTTCAGGTTAGTCCATCGATTGTGCAGTCATAAAATTAACACTTCTCATTCATTGAAATAAAAAGCTTATGTCCTACCACTACTAAAGTGATAAAAAAAATATTTTATGACATTTTGTTTCTTGCTTTTTTCACTGCATGCGCGTTCAGAGTTCAGAAAGCACGAAAGATTAAATAAAAGTACCAATTGAACAACTTCTGCAGGTGATAAGCCCCACTGTGCGTCCCATTAATTTGCGGACTTATTCATAAAATATTACTGAAAATACAGAGATATGCTTGATGAACCTTCGTGAGCACCTTGATAGTTTACTGAAGTTTGAGGCAATGCCGGACGCCGCCATACGCCTCGGTGCCGCCAACAGTGACGTCATCCAGGTCAACCGAATTCGGTGAGTCCTGTCCAGTGACGTCAAGCACAGCCATCGAAGATGGGCGTCACTAACAGCGGGTTGGGGCCAATACCTCTCGAGTTAAGGCGTACGAGGCGTTCTAAATGTAAAGACAACAGAAGCCTTGACGGGCCAGAGCGAAGGGCGGTAGAGATGACAGTATGGAAAGGAGGAAGCTTGCGGGACACTTTCAGAGAGGACCCGAGGGGAAACCTCGTCGCCCATCTCTAGCGCCCCCTGATTCCTCCCTTTTCTCCCATTCCGTCCTCTCCGCTTCATTCTTCGACCTGTCACCCGACTAAAGTTTTCTCCCGGTGGATCTCATGCACGCCTTGTGCGTGGTCAGATGCTCCACACATTCCATTTTGATGATAGAGTGCACCTGCAGGTGACTGCGTCATGAGCATAAATTAGAGATTTGCATGGGCTTGCACAGACCATTCCGATTTGTGTATCTGATCTCATAATCACTGCGATTGTTGGTACTATGTCATTTTTCTTTTTA
>JAZHYW010062774.1:0-15977 GCA_037355805.1 Ixodes ricinus
CCCAGAGGGCCACTAATATCCGACGGATGTCCGATCAAGATCCGTACGTCCGAAGCCGAATACGGACATCCATCGGATGTGCGACAAATGTCCTGAATCGGATGTCCCAACCACGATATCCGCAGGACGTCGGCAGTCTTTCCCGCGCCATCGATCTCGTTCAGCCAACGAACTTGCTGGAATTGGAGCACCGGACGCGCGAGCTATGCTTATTACGTCCGTAGAAGCGTAACATTTTAGACAAAACCCCGAGACCGGAGAAAAATGAGGGACGATACAACACAAAGGTTTGCTTTTCGCCGTGCTGGGCGCTTGGCCGTGCTTTGAATCCGCGAGTACGCTTGTACCACGCTTGTCAAGGGAAGAAAGCTCGCGCTGGAGGCGGAACTGGCGGAACCGCGGAACTTCTACTGCTTCTACTCAATTGTTTACCGTGCACGACAGAGTCACAGAGCCGTAACGAAAGAGCGAAAGATTTCCTTGAACGAGGAACCTCTTGTCCTTGTGTTTGAGCGCTAAAATGTTTTCCAAGCACAGAAAGCCACCGAAGCCACCGCACCCTCTATGAAGTACACTGATCAATGTTGAATAACACTTGCGAAAAAAAATGCCCTTTTTCAATTTGCAAAAGTTACACTATAATGGCACAAAACTAAAGGTATAATATGTTGTCATACCTAATAATACGGACAATAAAAAAATTAGGCCAATTTAATACAGCCAAGCCAAGCCAATCCAACTGTTGTGGCTTTCCTGGCTTTCCGCCCATCTCCCGCCAGTTCGCCGTTCGCTTGGTTCGCCTTTGCTTCGCAGGCGCGCTTCTTGCTTGCTCTTTATGTTTGGCTTTGACCAACCAGGTACAACTCACAACCAGCGTGTCGTGGTCGCCTTTTCTTTGTTGTGTCCGGCGGTTCTCTGGATAATCGACGCGTACTACGGTAAGTGTTTTTTAGTAGATCATTCTCAGAGGCCCGCTACCGCTCCGGGCGCGCGCTTCATGTGCTTCGAAGTGGCAGCGCGAGTTCCCGCCACGCAGCGTGGCCGGAAAACACGATCTAAAGCTTGGTTCAGACAGTTGCGTTTGACTGCGTAGCGGCTGCGAGAAACCAGGACATCCCTGCTGCTTATATCGCGTGCCAAGATGATTCCTTGAACTGGATTCCACGCTTCATACGAAGCACAGATTTGCCGGTGACTCGCTTTCGGTTCTTGACGCAACGCAGTCAAACGCAAGTGTCTGAACCGGCCTTAATAGTTTGGTGGCTATGTCATGGTTATAAGATGGGCCCACTGACGCGATTGTCAGTCAAGCCGGTGGCATACCAGCCGCCAGCGTAGCTTTTGCTGTGGTAGTTTAACATAATCGAACTTCTATGTGAAAGCTGGCAATAGGCAGGAGTAACCACAGCCACTGCAGAACGACGTCCTATGCAAGGCATGGTTGGAGTAGATCGTTTTCAGAGCCCTTTACCGCTCGGGTCGCGCGCTAATTGTTATCCTTTTGTGCACGCTTGGATCCGGTTGGCTATACTGGTGGTGTGGTCATCGCGTCTCGCAATACTGGGGATTCACTGGTCGCCATAGCTGTGCGTGTTTTTCTTGAGCGCGTGCTGACATCGAGCTTTCAGGAGATGAGTTTTGCACCCTCAAAGCTGCGGTTCACAGCGTATGCTAAGTTGACTTACCTACAGCTTCCCCTTCCACGTTACATGAGGCTCCACAGACCATGAATGGCTTGCAAGTGACGTCATACCGAAGTGGTGGCACCTATTTCTACCTATTGCTTGCTTCGATATACCACTTCTACGGTGTAAATTGAACACTGTGAAGGGAACGCTCGAACTTTAGCCACCGGCATGGTGAACCAAATTACGTTGGTGCAAGCGATCTATAGGAATGGACATAAAATAAATGCGTGGGACAAATCAGTTGTGCTGTTGACAACATATGAATACCGCCTATAGTTCGTACACCCTCCACACCTCCAGTTATTCAATGCCTCTGCACACTCCCAGAAAATGTGTAGACATCCTCAGACATTGAGAACCCTGGATGAGCTCCTGGCATGTTATCTCTGCGTTGGTTAGGGAGGATCGGTGGTCGAGTATGTTGGCATATCGCTGCTTAGAGCACGTGGTGGGAAATCTCGTGCTGCAGAACCCAGGGATCCTGGGTTTAATCCCCACCCCGGTCATTTTGTTATGGATGATCATCATACCAGCATGCATTCGTGTAATCACTGCTGCTTGGTGCACGGTGGAGACCCCAGGCTGGCTGTCATACTGCACTGGCTAAATTGCTCATCTTCAACGGAGACTTGTCACCTTGTTTCAATGGCTGAGCAACATACATGGTCTTAATATCCACAGACAAAAATTCTTTTAGCGCTTTGCAATTGTTTATGCACAGGAAGGAGGTGGTACCTTGAACATGGAGCTCGCACGTGTAGCTTTTGTGCTGCACTGGCTAAGTTTCTCATCAGCAGCATGAAGCAGTGCGCCATCCTATGTCAGACGGACTTCGTGCAGTTTAAACAAAACATGTAATGTCCACTCTGCTTTGTTCTGCTTTTTTGCTTTGGGTCTAGGCTCACCAGTGAAGATTCATACGGACAAAGAAATGTGTTCAGCCAGCATGGATCCTGAACGAAGACGTCTGGGTATTCAGGAGAAAGCATCCCGACAAACAAAAGAAGTTATGTGTTTGTTAAGTGGGCATGGTCATGAAGGCATCGCTCCCGACGTTGAAAGCGTGGCGCTATCCTCACAAGGCTCTGCCAAGGACGCTTGTTTGGAACTTGGAGGTGCAAGCATGTGCATGGATTCATCACACTTGTGCAGCCGACCTGAAGGAGACGCTTGTTCCAGTGACTTGCCTCAGCGTTATTCTCCGACTGACAGACCCCAAACGACGTTAAGTGCTGCAGCCGAGGTTCACGTCAATTCCCAACAAACACGAGAATTTGTGGCTTTCTCTCATACTAGCAGTGCCAGCGAGCCACCTTCTACTGAACAGGACCTTGGTAGAGAGCTGCAAAGCTGGGCAATTCTCAATAGGATAAAGAGGAACGCATTGAGTGATCTCCTAAAGCTTTTGAGGCGACATCCCTGTCATTCTTCCCTTCCTAGTGATGCATTCTCGCTGCTGCAAGTAACATTTTGCCTCATACAAAAGCTGCTATAGAAGGTCAAATGCGGCTTCCATCGCTGTTTCTTTGCGACAGGTTGTGCCCACTGCTTGAGTTAACAACTTAGTGAGGAGAGAGAGAGGAACAGTACACAACAACATGACGACACCTGAAGTAAGCCTGGTTGTTACCTGCATGTCTGATGTCAACAGCATTTGCACAGCGTTTCTACTGTTCTTCATCTATGATGTAGGAACTGAACCAAGCTCGTACATTTCTGGCGTATACATTGTGTGATGACACTATTTTTTCGGCATACTTCATATATTTTTCCATCCTTCCCAGGTTGCCTGCTGGAATGCACCTAAAGGCTGCAGCTTCATCGGCACTGCAGCCAGCCTCTTGGACCACTACAAGGAGTGCGGCTTCAGCGTCGTGCCTTGCTGCCTGTGCCGCTCTTCAGTGTTGCAGTGCGACATTTTGGAGCACTTCAAGACTGGCTGCAGTATTCACGAAGCAGAGTGTGCGCCTCCAGACAACCTTGCCACAGAAGACCTCAAGGACGTCGGCAGAGCTTGTCTCGAGATGAATAGAGCCATGGGGAAGATCTCCGAGGACCTCATGTCGCTGCAGACCAGCCTGAACCGGTCAGCAGCGTCAGGGCGGAGGGTGCAAGATGCAAGGGCCAATCGGAGGCTGAGGCTTCCAAGCTTGCTGAACAGCTCAACAGCCTTAACACGGTCTACACCACTGGTTTCGCCGAAGAACTGCGAGTTCTCCAGGCAGCAATGGCGGACTACAAAGACCATGTGAGCAAGGAGCTCCGTTTGCTAGGCTGTTGTAAGCCTGTGAGGGTCCACTGGTACATTGAGGGGTGGGCAGACCTGAAGAAGAAAGCACTTGAGGGAGGGTTGCAGTCGTTGGATAGTCCCACAAGGGCCATTTACGGTTATAGTGTCTCCCAAATTTTTCAACTGGATCTAAAGAAGGGTAAGGACCGCATTGGGTGCTTTATGAAGATATGCCCCGGGAAACAGGATCTGCAGCTGGAGTGGCCCTTTCGTAAGGTTTACACGGTTGGTGTCATTCACCCCAAAGACCAATCAAATGTGATATCGAAGACTGTAAATCCTGGTGACTCTACAGATGAACACCGCAAAAAGTGCTTTCTGAGGCCCAAAGAAAAGGAAAATTGGGGATATGGAGAAACCGAACCTGACAACTGCAGAGAAGCTTGAAACAGGCGGGTTTATTGAAAGCGATACACTCCACGTGTTTTTGGAGGTGGAGCCGTAATCTGTTTAATCAGGATGAAGCAAGTCCTGGTTTGTATTGGTTTGCAGAAAGTGCTTTGTATCTTTTCTGAGAGCTTGATACAGAAAAAGGATCCTGATTGTTATACTTTCCTTGCATGCGATATTGCAATACTTGTTTCCACCTTTGTGAATTTGGTTGGTTTTTAATCTTGAATTAACCATGTTACTTTCGTGAGTACTCTATAATTACCTTTTTTTTTTTTGTTTAGCTAGTCAAGAGCCTGCTTCAGAACCTTATTTCTGTGCAAGTACTTCTGTTTCATTCAGCTGTAATTTGGATTGTGGCTAGTCAGCGGCCCGTAGTTAGGTCGTCACAAATGTTTTTTAATACCCATTTCATTTTTTTAGCTTTAACATGGATTGCAGAGTAATTTGATTTTGCAGTTCAGACCTAATTAAGAATGCAAGCAGTCAAGAGCGATGTTTTAGTTATGAAGCTTTGCTTAGTTATGCTTCAATAAACAGTGTTTCTTTTGATGATAGCTTCATCTTTTTTAATTTAGCTTTCTCTTGGATTATGTCTTGTGAGAAATTCTTTAGCTATTCAGCTTTGTGCTGTCTGCTGTTTCAGATGCAAGATCATAAAATTGTGCTGTTTGTAACAATAAGGGTTACATTTCATCTGTCGGTTTATCATTACTACTCAATCCACCTTTTCCGTTTTCGTGACACTACCTCATTTTTTGAAAAATAATTTTGCATGTTTGAATTATTAAAGAGAAAAGCCAACAGGAACAAAGCTGGCACCTCTTTATCGCAAACCTACTGATGAATCCTGAAATTCACTGGTTTTTAATTGTCCAATGATGTGCAGTATGATATATGTGCTGCTCAAAAGTACTTGGCAGTGATAGCTTTTGAGAGTTGTTTTGTTTCAGGTGTTTATTTTGTAAGTAATTAGGAGGTTTTAGTGTTCCATCTTACAGCATACTCTTCTCGATTCACACGGTGTTCATAGTCTGAAATACCCCAGGGAACTTATTTTAGCAAGACTTGTTGGGCTAGTTGGTTCATGATACTGTCTGTAAACTTTTATGCGAAAACGCAGAGGACGACACGGAGGAGTGGACAAAGACAAGCGCATCGTCCTTGTCCACTCCTTCGTGTTCGTCATCAAATTTGTTTGCGCATACAAGTTTACTCGGAACTTAATTTATGATCAGGAAAAATTGACTTGGTTGACATCTGGGCAAGTTGAAAATCTAAAATGGAAAAAAAAAATGCTTCGAGGCTTCTTTTCTCACCACCTTCAGGGTGCCAGCTTCTATGTTATTTGCTGTACTAGATTTTACCGATCTGAACCAGGAGTCCCCAAACGTTTTGGCACAGGGGCCGGACCGCGAGTCTCGCTGTATGCAGGGCCAAAAAAGAAATAATTGTATAAATATTTCTAGATAAGCATTTAAATACAAATAAAACATAGCATAAAGAAAATCTAAGGTGGATGAATACATATGCTTCACTTTTAAATTTTATATTTAGCTCATTATGACATTCCACAATAATTGGGACCCAGGAAACTCGCCAGGCATAATGCAAAGCGGAAAATAACTTTGGCATATTAACATAAGGAAGAATACTAAAGAGAATGATAAAACTTATGCTAACAATAGGCAATTGATAAAACAAGTGACAGGAAGGACAATACACAAGGGCACTTGAAATAATTTTAACATACCTACGTAGTTACGCACAGGGTTGCCCCTGCACTATCAAGCGGCTTGGGCAAACTTCGACCGTGCCCCCCCCCCTCCCCTTATTTTTTTATACGCCCCTATCTACTACGTACGACACAAGGTTTAGTAAAAATCTGATAGGGACCCAAAATGAGCGCTTTGTAGAGACAAAAGCCCCATTTCCAAAACAAACGTGTCGTTCTCCGTGTGAAAAAAAAAAAAAAAAAAAACGCTGCGGCGTTTTTTTTTTTTATGGCGCCCTGGGCGGCCAGCTTAGAGTCCCCCACCTCTAGGGCCAGCCCTAGTTACCCAGGTATAGAACGGGGGGCTTACAATGCCACTGCTGGTGATGACGTGTTTAATGAATAATTTGACAAGAGGACACGCCTCAAAATGGACAGTTTTCCCCCGCTTTTACTGCTTATTTTCGTTTATGCTCTTTGCGGCGCTGTCTCTTTACGCGTGCTTGTTTTTGCGCCGGTATAGCAGCGGGCCTGCTGGAAGTGGGCCGTGGGTCGGCTCCATTGGTAGAACCGCGGCCAGCCACAGGCAGATCGAAAGACCTCCGCGAGCCGGGGTTTGCATGCCCCTGTTGTGCTACACCAAGTCTAGCAGCTTTTCTTAGAAGGCCCATTATGTACCGAAACAAACTATTGCTTTTACGCTGTACCCGTTTTCCCCTCAAGAGAAAAGGAAGTTTTGCGCCTTGTTCGTACGCCGCGCGAAGGAGTTCTTACAGATTTGGTTGTCGGAGGAAGAAGTGATACTTTTTTATTTTTGAAACATTAGAGTCCTGATAAGATATATATATATAATCTTAAAATTACCTACATATATGTTAATTATCAACATAAAGGGGATATTCAGAAATGCTCCGCGAGCAGCCGGACATTTTTTTTTACTAAGGTTCTTGGGGTGAAAACGAGTATACGTGCTTTATCTATTGTGGTGTGGAGACAGCACCCAGCTGTTTGCTGCAGTCACATTTGCTGAGAAGTATGGTTGTACCAAAATCAGAAGACTGACAATGAGGAATTTAACGTCATCGACTCCGAAAGTCACTTGGGCTGTTTCAGCCCTCGCAAGGTGTGTTAAAAAAGCCTCTACATCAACGTGATCTCGGTGGCCATAAAAATAATGTTATAGGTTAGGTCGCTTTTGGAAATGGCTATATCAGATAGTCAGCTTGTTTGCTTCTAGAATATACACAATTGTTTATTATGCCGCGTCACACTTGCAGGTCAGGTGTTCTAAGCAGGGGAGGGGGGGGGGAGTTAATCACCCCGCCCACCAAGATATTTTTTCGATACCGTTACGTTACCCCCACTGTCTGCTCGCCTCCCAAACACTTTCGACACCATTGCCCATTCTAATATCCCATCTGATGTTGAGGTTGCATGGCCGACGCGGGGTTTAGGCACATGACAGCTTAGCTTTCACTGCATTCCTGGAACGGAAGACTAGGATTCCGTGTTTTCGGGGTTTATTCTCTTCTTAATCGAAGTGTTTTTCACCCCCGATTCAATGCTTTTTTCATCGTCTACTTTCGGTGTCGGTGAGGAAGGGACATTTATCGAGGATTATGCTGCGCAAATTGCTACGCATCACACAATCCTTCAGCTACAGGTGCCATGCTTTTATGTGCTGCTTATACGGCAAGAAATTGGAATATCCAGAAATATAGCTAGCCGGCACCATATGCACCCGAAGTGACTCTGTTTTGCCTAACACATCGAACTCTACAAACTCGTGCATGTAATGCTCAGTGTTCTTTCATTTCCCATGTATCCCGATGAACGATGCGCATGGAATGTCATCAAATGGGCTGGGGAGCCTATCGGACGCCTGAAGGAAGCTAGGAGACTTCATTACGATACCAGTAAGAGAAGGAATCGGAACGAGAAGCATGGCTCTCGAAGAACAGCAGCAGCTTTGTGGATGGCTCAGCATATGCTATGTTCCAGGTAACCACGAAGTAAAGCTCCAGGCTAAAAATTCCCGTGAAGCTTGGCTTTTCTTTTTGTTTTAGTTTAACGATTCTGAAAATCGCTTTGGGGGTGGCTTTTCAGCTTGAGTTGGGGGGAGGGAGTTGGCGGGTGGGAAGTAGCTAAGTTTGGAGTTAAAATTTTCAAAAGTAGCTAGAATTTGCAGCTAGATTTCCGAAATAACTAAATTCAAAGCAGATAAAAAAACATAAGAAGTGCCAATTAGATTTGAGGGTGGGCACAAATTGGCCGCCCCCAAAATTCAGGTGCCCTAAGCAGCTGCCTACTCTGCCTATTGGTAAGTCCCCCCCCCCTGACTGCAACGGACGGCTCCAGATGTACGGGGGGAACAGTGCACCCGCAAAACAGTCACTCAAGTCCACACCCACAAAAGAAAGAGACACTTACGCAGCGCTGACTAACAACTCTCTGGTATTGTTACACTTTTTTCTCTTCTGTTTGTATTATGGACTAGGGCCAGGGAGAATAACTGGTCTTTTTTTTCTTTAATGGGAAGCTAAACTGTAAACTAACTGAAATTGAAATCAATGTAAGGCTAGGTAGTCTAGTTCTTTTTGTGATAAGGTTAAAGACTGAGTACTAACACATCTATCGTTATGTTTTGCGATATTTTCTGCCTCAATGATCTCTCTCGTCAGCTGGTTGTGGTGCTTGCCAAGCACGGCGCAGTTGCTCAGCAGCACTGAGCAGCCACAGTCTTGACAGTGGATGCCTAAATGTCCGGAGTCTTTCTTGGTGAAAGTGTTCTTATGTTCACGAAGGCGATCGTTCAGGCACCTTCCGGTCTGGCCTATGTATAGTTTTCCACAAGAGGAGAAAAAAGTACACCACCTTCTCTGTACATGGGACAAAGGTGTTCTTTAGTTTCTTTTTGCAGCTGACGGTTGTAATTGGGGGGGGGGGGGGGTATTTACTTTTTGCACAAGCTGCGAAGTTTGTTAGGAGCTGAGAAGATGACTTCCAAGTTTACGTAGTTAGCTATTTTCTTCAGTCCGTGAGAAAAATTATGAATATAGGGCACAATGATGGGCTTCTTTGCTCTCTCTCTTTGCTTTTGTTGAATGCAGACGATTTGCCTATTTTCATTGATGAGCTTATCGGCCACGGATGTTAATAGGGAGGTTGGATATCCCGCGCGTTTTAGTCGAGAGACATGCCCGTCGAAGCTCGTTGAGATGGAATGAAGCAGGATTTTGTAAGCGAGTTACTAGGGAATTGTAGTAGACCGTTTCCGCAACCCGTTAAGCACCCGGATAGCGCTCCGTAATCCGCCGAAAGACCTTGAATTATGTGGACAAGGCTGGCGGCGCGCATGCGCAGCTGCGGCGTTTATTTACGGATATCATAGCGGAGGAGAAAAACGATCTACTACAACTCCCTATTGAGGCATAACCGTACTATGCTCTTCTTAACGAGTTTTGAAGGCGGTAATGGCGTTTTTTTCACCCTGGGCTCATAGGACCAGCATAAATGGTGGACGGCTACACTCATAGGAGCCAATCGAATACGGCGTAAGTGTCACATGACCTTCGGGAGGGGTGCAGCGATGTGAGGGATGCATAGTCGCATGATACGTTCAGCTAGGATGGCTCGTAGCATTCGCTGCAGACCTTCGTAAGCTGAAACGGAGTATACACCTTTCCAAGAAACACTCGACCCCAGGGGCAACAAACCGTTTTCGAGCCCAGTCACTGGGTTTGAGGCTAGACTCTCACCGGCGTCCCTGCTAACCCTTACCGAGTGGACTGTGATTTCGATAGGCAGCCTGGTAGCAGTTTCAAACACTGCTGGCGGCTAAATTCTCGACTTTTCCCGCTGTATTTTGTGTTTCATGGTGTATGTCATTTCCCGAGGACATTGATAAAGCATTGTACCACATTTGAAATAACAAAGAAGCAAAAAAAAAACTATTTTGGTTTGGTATGCGCGCGACAGAACGAGTGCGACTAAAATGTTGTCGTTATTTCATTTTTTTTACGATAAGTTTTGACGGCGCCGCCCGATTAGCCGCGTGTCAAACGACAAAGCGCTTAGCTGTCGAAAATAATTTACAACAGAAGATAGCCGAAAAACATGCATTTTTCACGCTCACAAATAACGTGTTTACCGATGGACCGGACATGGACATACAATTTAGCAAGTGTTAACATTCGAACAATATGTTGTACGTACCACACGATGCAGCGTTATCTGAAAAGAAATTTATTTGAGAAAGATTTCAAGATAACACAGTCACAGTCGACGACAGTCACATCTTGACGATCGGACGGAATCCAAGATGACTTCGTTTTGGGGCACGTTTTGGGGAGAGCTTTCTTTTTGCACACCAGCACCAAGGCAAAGGAACGAACGCGACTTACCCGTTTCCCACCCCAACCCAAACAACTATTTTTGGAGATGACTGAGAAGGACTCTAGACGGACTATCTCCGGGAGGGGGAAAACAGTTGTCAATGTTCGCAAAATGGCGTCGAGGGCCGTTCGACTTACTTCGACGTCCTTCCCCTCCCTCGTTTCCTGTAAATATCGAGCAGAAACGCTTGAGTGGCAGGCATTTACCAGCCTTATTTCTCACAGTGGAAGATAACACAGAAAGGGTACGCAGCATGCATCAGAAAAATTAAGTGCAAAGTTTCAAGAGGGGCCAGAAAACGTTGAATGCAAAACCGCAAAACATAGGTAGAGAATCTCGCTGAGCGGGTTTTCACAGTCCAAGAGAGTGGCAGAAAACTTCTAGCTGATAGAGGGCGTGAGAGTCGCACCAGCCGCATCAGCATCAGCAACATGGCGGCGGCCTAGGAGCGTGTTTTGGAAAGGTGTATAGGTTGCATCTGTTTTCTGTTCTAGAAAGCACGCCAATGACCGACGAAGTAGTTCATCAGGTGCAGCATCAAATGTGCAACGCTTCTGATTGAATCAAGAGGCCGGCACACTTGGGCGCAAGAGACGAGTGGATCGATAACTGTGAAGGAGACGTGACGAATGCTCACTGTGCGGTTCAAGATGTACTTGAAGAAACAGCCGCTCAACGTCATCTTCGCAGAAGGGTTTCTGGTCGAGGGGACACGTACTCCTTCGTCGACCCACTGGAAGTGGCACTTTTTGCACAGCGTGTGGACGCAGGACAGCCTGACCGCTTTCCTGTGCACAACCCCACATAGGGAGCACGTTTTCTGCGCAATGGTGGGTTCTTGGAACAGCATGGGCTTCCAGTCGAGGGTGTCAGAGAAGCCGGCTACTCTGAAAGACGCCTTTTCCGCCTGGGTAAGGTTGCCACTACCCATTCCTTTGCTGGCAGGCAAAGAAATATGGAAATGATGCAGGTTTCTTTTTCGGGAGACCTGTAGGAGGCGTGCAGTCTTGTAAGCAATATTTTATCTTGCTTACAAAGCAGCTGAATTAGAGGGTAGACGCAAATGCCAGCCGCTCTTCGAACAGCGAGTAGAGACTATACTCCGTTTCACCTTATGTTGTACCGCAGACACAAGGCTAGAAGCGCGAGCTCATACCGTTGGGAGCTACTCTTAACTGCACGAGAGCTTGTGCCGCCGAGATGTGCCCTAGAGCAATGAGCTCTGCGCTTGTAGCCTTTCCTGCGGTACATCATAAGGTGAAACAGAGTATAGTCTAAGTCTACTCGCGCGCTCTCATCTCTCCCATAGTTTCTCACCGTATATACGGCAGCTAAATTCACCGCCGTCCCTTCCACGCTTGTCCAACTCGGCCTTCCAAGCTTTCTCGCCCCCGGTATCCTGCTCCTGCTTCTCGAGTTCTCTTCTGCAAGGAAATTGTTGTGTGTATGTTTATACAGCCGGAAGTTAGTCTGCCTCAGTGGGCGTCTGGTGTCTCAGCCGTAGATGAGCGATTTAGCCAGTGCGGTACAACCGCTAACCTGGGGTCTTTAACGTGCACCACGCAGTAGTGATACACGACCGCACGCCGGGACAATGCTCATCCAGATCAAAACGGGCAGGGGTGGGGATTGAGCCCAGGATCCTGGGTTCTGCAGCGCGAGCTTTCGCTCCACGCGCTCCGAGCTTGTGTGCCCTAGCCCACTCGGCCACCGATCCTCCTCTCTTCTGCCCTCTCACTAAGAAAGCTCAGTGCTATCACGAGGCTCAGCTTTAGATGCCTCCCTTGAGGCATCCCTAAAGCTGAGCTCGATGCGTGCCTTCGACCTGCCGCTCGAACGCAACCAGATTACTACAACTGGTGCAACCGACTTCTCGCGGTGCAGCGGTGCAGCGGCCGATGGGTTGGTGCGCCCGCGCCGATCGCGTTCATGTTGCGGCGGGACATGGCGGGCATGGCGCCTCTGACTCTAGAATACGTACCAGCAACGATGTCCTTGCGAAACTTTTCCTATTCTGATAGATCAATTCGAGAATATATGTGGTTGTGCAGCATCTCAAAGTCCGTGCCAATGCGTGTGTTTTTTTTTCTTCCTGAGTTGGGTCATTCC
Organism: Ixodes ricinus; assembly: GCA_037355805.1. Lineage (NCBI taxonomy): Eukaryota > Metazoa > Arthropoda > Arachnida > Ixodida > Ixodidae > Ixodes > Ixodes ricinus. Next base: position 12,587 of record JAZHYW010062774.1, read on the forward strand.
ATGCCAAACGTCCCAGACATTGCGCTCGACCCCTTCCGATTTCTAAAAAAAATTCATGGCCTTTTGCCCCAATGTCCGTAGCCATGCCCTGAAATATTTTTGGCGAAAAAATTTTTTGATGACGTGAGCGCGGTTTGAACTTTTAAAAACAGCGTAAAACTAGGCATCACTCAATAATTGATGAAAAATCAGCTATTTAGTGAAATACCTAGCAATATTTTTTCTTATATTTGCACGGCTTTCGACTTACAATGTGGTTAAGCTTGTGAAGTTTTGTTTAATTTAAATATTTTTTAAAAAACTAAAAAAATTGAAAATTTTAACATTTTTGTTATTTTATTAAAAAATATCTAACTGCTCCCGGGACTTAATATAACTTTTTACCGGCTGCCCTGCCGGTATATAATCTATAAAAAAGTTTAAAACCGCTCAATAAAATATCTCGCAGTAAAAAAAATCCTGAAGTTGCAAAAAAGTGCGTTTTGACGCATAAACAGCCGTCTATTTCACCCTGAGGTGGTCCAAGTAAAAATACAAAATATGGTGGGTTTGGAAGAACAATCGATAATCTTTTGATTCTGAAAGTTTAATCAAAGTAATTTTTGTTTAAAGCGAGAAAACAATTTTTGAAGTTGAGCTCTCGCACCACTACCCGGCGTCGCTTCTTAACGCCTCTTCGCCGCACGGCACGCCACCTGCGACGATAGCTGACGCGATTAGGTCCAAAGAAAGAACGGAGTTTTCTGCCGCTTCCCCTTGTCCGTCTTTCCGGCTGCAAGGGAAGAAACGGCGGGTATCGTGTAATCATCGTAGGTGCCGCCAGCGCGTAGCAATAGCAGGCCCGTTGTGTCCTTTGTACCCGAGGGCGGCTCGAAACGCGATGCGTAAACGACGGGCGGCATCAGGCGACGTGGACTTCTCCATGCCATGTCAAAGGTCCCACGGCCACCTCCGATTCCTAAAATAAAATTGATGGCTCTTCACCGTAACGTTTGTGGTGCCTCTAACATATTTTTTTGACGAAAAACAAATTTCATGGGGTGATGGCGGTTCGAACTAGTAAAAGGGGGTGGAACAACGACTCATTCAATAATTGATGAAAAGTAAGATTTTTTTTTTACGGAACACTGGAATATTTTTGCCTAAAACCCCTACGGTATTTGGACTGCTATGTAATAAGGATCATGGTCATGGAATTTGGTATGCTCGAAGCAGCTTTAAAAAAATAAGGAATATATGAGCATTTTAGCATATTTTTAGTTTTGCTACAAACTATGGCTTTGCTGCATGCGACTGTAAATACTCTTATTGACAGCCCTGTAGGTATACTGTACACAAAAAAAGGTTTCAGGCCGTACAACTAAATATCTTGCAGAAAAAAAAATTGTGCAAAATTGCGTTTTGCCGTTTAAAGAGCCGTCAATTCTGCCTTGAGGTGGCCCAAAGAAAAATACGTAACATGGTGACTTCTGCAAAAGAGTTTATTTCCTTTTGTTCTTGAAAGCTTAATTAAAGTAATTTTGTTCTAAAGAGGAAAAAAACATTTTGAAGTTGAGCTTTCGCGCCGCAACCTGGCGTCGTTCCTTGCGTCTCTTCTCTGCACAGCCCGCCACCGTCGAGCCCGGCAAAGCGTGCGACGGTGTCACGGTGTGCGCACGCAGGTAGAAAGCGGGACCTCGAGTTGTCGGGTACATCTTGGTGGGAAGATGTTTTTTTTCTACTCTTGTTGCTTTATGGCTTTTCCTATTTTGACCGTTTTGCGCGGCTGTGTCCTCCTGTGGACTTTCCACTGTCTTGATATCAGCAAATGCTTAGCGCTGCCAGGTAAGAGCATCCACTAGTAAGCTAGCTGTTTCTTACGTACACATCGCAATCACTCTCTCTCTCGACGTCAGGACAGATGTAGACAGCAACACAAAAGCCCCGTGAACGGGCAATCTCATACGACGACGCGATGTGGTGTTAACGAACGGGCGCAGTTGGAGGCTCACGCCTCGTTTGTGTTTAAATCGGCTTTGAAACGGCAAATTCTTGCGTCGCTGAATAGTTCCGCTTTTCACCGCAGTATGCGTGACAGCTAGATTTCGCGGCGATATTATCGCGTTTCCCTTTTAGGAGAAGTCCACGTCAACTGATGCGCCCGTATTAGGCATCGCGTTTCGAGCCGCCCTCGGGTACAAAGGACACAAGCGCTGGCGGCACCAACGATTATTACACGATACCCGCCGTTTCTTTCCTTGCAGCCGGAAAGACGGACAAGGGTAAGCGGCAGAAAACTCCGTTCTTTCTTTGGACCTAATCGCGTCAGCTATCGTCGCAGGTGGCGTGCTGTGCGGCGAAGAGGCGTTAAGAAGCGACGTGGGTTGTGGTGCGAGAGTACAACTTCAAAAATTGTTTTCTCGCTTTAAACAAAAATTACTTTGATTAAACTTTCAGAATCAAAAGATTATCGATTGTTCTTCCAAACCCACCATATTTTGTATTTTTACTTGGACCACCTCAGGGTGAAATAAACAGCTGTTTATGCGTCAAAACGCACTTTTTTGCAACTTCAGGATTTTTGTTTACTGCGAAATATTTTATTGAGCGGTTTTAAACTTTTTTTATAGATTATATACCTGCAGGGCAGCCGGTAAAAAGTTATATTGAGTCCCGGCAGCAGTTAGATATTTTTTAATAAAATAACAAAAATGTTAAAATTTTCAATTATTTTTTGTTTTTTAAAAAATATTTAAGTTAAACAAAACTTCACAAGCTTAACCACATTGTAAGCCGAAAGCCGTGCAAATTTAAGAAAAAATATTGCTAGGTGTTTCACTAAAAAGCTGATTTTTCATCAATTATTGAGTGATGCCTAGTTTCACGCTGTTTTTAAAAGTTCAAACCGCGCTCACGTCATCAAAAAATTTTTTCGCCAAAAATATTTCAGGGCATGGCTACGGACATTGGGGCAAAAGGCCATGAATTTTTTTTAGAAATCGGAAGGGGTCGAGCGCAATGTCTGGGACGTTTGGCATGGAATGACCCTGGTTCGAGCTGAACTTTGGCGTCTGGTTCTGGCCTGTAGTGCTACCTTTGGGCGGAGAATGAGCATTCGGCGACGCATAGTTTATTTTTGCGGTGAAAAAACCTGTAAATTTTTTTGGGGACACCTTGTACTATTTGCATTTGTACCTGTGCTTACTAATTCGAAACAAAAGTAAAATAACTGTTTTACGAAAGTACTATAAGCAACGGTGGGCTTGTCTGCTTTACACGGCATCTGATGCCCTTACTTGCAGTGGAGGAGCAATTTTTCCAGCGCTTCAGTACAACTCCTAACTTGGGGCCGTCAACCTGGACCATGCAATAGTGACAACACGAATACGTGACTCGCATGTCCATGTGCAAC
>JAZHYW010062777.1:0-27771 GCA_037355805.1 Ixodes ricinus
AGTAGTTCTTCGGTCGTCATAATCTTGGAGGAGTGTTACAAGAATACCAAACATCTTGTCGATTCAAATTCTCGCGTTACCCAGATTAGTATTCAAAGGTAGACCTTTGAAAACAAGAGCTTTATAACTCGAAAGATTCGGTGGCCTGGGAGGTATCCATACTTTCAGTAATCTTGTCACGTTGTTTGTTCCGAAAGCAATTTGTAATATAATTGCCAAAAATATTGGTAACAAACTACTTTGAATTACTGTCTCGTTTTAAAAATCTACACAGTATTATCCGTTGTTATAAAAAGCGATCTGTGCAAATAAAAACATCAGAAAGCAAGAATAGCTTCCAGTGAAAACAATGATTTTCGTGGTAACCGGTCAATTGAACAACTGGTACCGTCAAGGCATACAAATTCGCGTAAAGACGAGGTCAAGTAAGACACGCCAGTATCAAGTTCCATCGCCAGTTTTCCGGCAGGAGGCCGTGCTACCTTGTCTTGTCTGCTCACCCTACAACTGCCGTCTCCAATAGCGCAGACGTCAAATGTGGTCCAGACCGCCGGTTCGATAACTGCATACCAGTATTCCATTTGTAGTCCAGGGTGTCGAATTGTTCCATCTTGATGAAGACAAAATTTTACCATTGCTTTGCGTTGAAAGGCCTGCGCGAAGTTGAGTATCGGTTTCGTGTATGCGACGATATTTTGCTCTATTTGCGGTGGAGTTCAATTCATTAGCTTACAGTCAACTGTCAACATAAGGGGGGGGGTGAGTGCTGATAGAGATAATAGAGTTACTTTGCGGCATTCATATCACTGTTTATTGCCTTCATTCTCCATTCTCAAAATTCTCGAATAGTTTGTAGAATGCGAGAATGACGGTTTATCGATGGCCCCGCAACCTTTTCACTGTCGAGCTCTCGGTCATTGGGTATCGTGTCAAATTACGGTCATTCCTTGAAGAGATGCAGAATTTGTGGTGCAATATAAACGGAAACATAGAAAGCTGAAAAGGGCGGCTCTGCCGAAAAAAACACAGATTAACAGTCACAAGAGCAATAAATTTGAACACGGTAAACATTGCTGCATGCTAGACACCTGAAGAGTGGCGGTTATATATAAAGGTTGAACTGCTTTTTCGTCTAGAATTCGAGTCAGCTGTAGATCACTTCTTTAGCCCAAATCTGCTGAGTTATTGAACCACTCAAGTTGTCCGTATAATTTTCAGTGACATTGAGCTCGCAGTTAAAGCTAGATGGTGGTAGTTGTATTTCGCGTTGTGTTTAGTGGTGAGTTTTCGAGAGCCAATATAATTGATTTTATTTACAAGGATCATAATAGTGTAAAATATCATATTAGGAAAGCATATTACAATTGAAGACGAATTAGTTTATATAGTTCTCCAGATAGACCAGGTGTAGTAAAATTTAGCGAATGAGTAAAGATCCAGTTTGTTTATTTGCACTGTAATTCATTATATTTGGGGTTTGGTACATAATTGTGGACCCATTGCATTTCTAGTGCACGAGTATAGTTCCGATTCCAGGTGGAGTACTCCGGTGAGATTTGTCATAGAGAGTGCAGTTAAAAATGGTATGTTTGCTGTCCAACTATTCTGCGTGTGGATTGAGCTCCAACATTCCATATATAAGGGAGGGGGAGTTTGTCAGATTGTTACTGACAGTGCTGTTGAATCGCCTATTCGAGTTTAGCAAACATCTAAAGGGGTAACGCAAATCGGCAGTAACTCACGATCGTGAAAGGAATCAAAGATTTCGCTGCTCGAAGCATGGCCTGCCAGACGAGCAGCCAGAAAGCTCCTTTGCATTGAATGATTATGAAGCTCAATCTCTCCCTGTATTGTGCGGAACAGAAGGTGTCACGGCACCAGCTGCTCCGCACAAGGCTCAGTTTCGCAAATGTTCAGTGCTCTGTTATTAAAGGGTGGAAGAAACTGGTTGATTATCTGCGTCCTCTTTCTACCATATTGACGATTAAAATCCATGTTCCAAATACATCCATTGTTAATCGCTTTGTTTGCTCTGTGAGCGCGTTTTTCTCGTCGCTTCTGAATTTGTATACACTTTTAATCATTGCACTTCAATTCTCGTATACGAGCTTGCAATGTCTTCTGATGACATTGTTCCAGCCTGAAAAATTCATAATGAAATTTCAGCCAAAGTACATATTTGTTGAAAACAGCCGTCACAAGGGTTTCCAGCTCCTCTATTATCGATTATACAGTTGCATAGCTAGAGATCATGATTGAAATGTTATTTTATATATATATATATATATACCGCTTGAAAGAAAGGGGAAAACGTAAATATTGTTTAGGCATACAGAGATAAAAGAGGGAGAGAGACATGAGAGTGTGCAAAGATGACAGTCTCATCCTGATTATGATTATATTGAGGAAAGGCTGTAAATCTCTGCATCTACCAATCTTTCGAATGCTGGCCAATCGCAAAATCACTTCGATGTAACGCTTCAGGGACATTATCTGCAAAAAAAGAAGAAGTTGAAGTCAATTTATGTCTACTTAGTCGATCAACGAGAACTGGGCGTTTTGATGTCATCGCGCTTCCTCAGTATCCAACTTAAAGATTTCGATTTTGCATTACGCCAGTCTGGTTTTAAAAAAGATTATCGAAGATCTTTTGAATGTCAACTTTAGATGTGTCTGTCCAAATGTATTTGCCGGCATGCACAGACAAACGAGATTTATCGTTACACCTGCCAGTCAATACCAAACGAATGGGTCACGTTTAGCTCTGCGTGGCGGTGAAGCTGTGCGATTGATGATTGTTTAGAGATCGGTGGCAGCAGCGGCCGATGAGATGCCGATCTCTAAACAATCATCAATCGCTGCTTCTATACGCCACGCAAGAACTAAACGTGACCCATTCGTTTGGTATTGACTGGCAGGTGTAACGATAAATATTCGTTTGATATGTGCATGCTCGGCAAACACGATACGACCTTGGACAGACGCATCCTAAGAAGACATTTTGACCTCCAAAAGGTCTTCCGTTGTCTTCAGCCGAACAACAGCGAGTACCTTCAGAAAATCTTGCAGTTGAGATACTGAGGAAGCGCGATGACATCAAAGCGCCCAGTTCTCATTAGATCGACTAAGGGTAGACATAAATGATAACCTAATTTCTTTTACGGAATGTGTCCCTTCAATCAAAGCGAACAGAAGCGTCGTTTGCTACATCCAGTGTTTTGCGTTGAAATGCCGGACGCCGGCGTTCGGCGTTCAACACATTCGAAGATTGAGTAGATGCAGAGACACAGCCTTTCCTCCTAACCACTATCCTTCCAATCAGAGTTGGGGCTTTGACGTCGCTGCACACTCTCATGTCCTCCTCTCCCTCTTTTTATCTCCTGTATCGCAAACCGAACAATCTTTTTCTTCGGCTCAATGACCCACGTTTTCCCCTTTCTTCAACGACATCTCTCTCTCTCTCTCTCGCTCTTTATTTCTATCACTTGATCTCTGGCCGCTCTGGCTGGCAAAGTCGATGAAGAAAGATAACTCAGGGAGCTGGAATTACACAGCTGATGGTGACCTCAACAAGTATAATACTTTGGCTGAAATTTTCCATTATGGACTCCGGCTGGTTATGAGCTGGAACTAATGTCATCAGAAAGTACATTGCAAGCTCATTATACGAAATTGAATACAATGATTAAAAGTTATTTAATATAAATTCAGAAGCGACGAGAAGCTTTTGTATGCAAGAGCAAAATAGAAAAAAGATTGATTGGCTGGATGTGTTCGTTGTATGGGTTACCTGTCGATCAATATGTCGTTTTGGGGCAAGAAAGAGGGAAGGATGTAAATGTCCAACAAAAAAATGGTTCTTCCACCAACTTGACTTACCTTTATTAACTTAAACACCCCCGTTAGGGGTATTACAATGGGAGATGTTCATTTGAATTTTATTTGCGAAACTGAACCCTTTGTGCAGGCGAAAATTAACTGGTGCCGTGATGCCTTCTGTTCCGCACAATTTTTAGGGAGAAGTTGAGCCTCACTCGTCGTTCAATGTGCAAAACAAGAACTGCAGGCTCGTCGGTACACACTCGTGGGCCCAGCTGGCCGGAACAGAGCGAACCGTAGCTTTGCTCTGCTCCCAGCGCCAGATGCTGTCCGAGGGCAATGAAATCTTTGATTCCTTTCGGATCATTGAGTTTACTGCCAGTTTGCGTTTACACCCCTTTTAGGTCGTTTGCTAAGCTTCAAGTAGGCGATTCAACAGCACTTGTCAGTGTGATTGCCAACTGTGTCAATGATTGTAACTCCCCTCCGTATATGTAAAAGATGTTGGGGCTCCAATCCACACGCAAAAGATGGTTGGACAGCAAAACATCACCTTCTACCATTTTTAACTGCACTATATACCCTTTTCATGACAAATCTCACCAGGTGGTGCTCCCGCCTTGGACGTCCCAGAGATCAGACTTGTGCTCGTTACTTTAGAAATGCAATGGATTACAATTACCAATTACCAAGCCCTAAATGTAATGAATTACAGTTACAAAAATACTTTCGCTGAAAAGTAATGGATCACTTTACTCGTTACGCTACAATTTCTTTTTACGCTACTTTTATGCTACAATTATCTGGAAAACAATATAAATAATTTCGATATTTTTTCCGAGTATTGCTGCAACAATGCTTTCCATAATATGATATTTTGTATTATAATAGTCCTTGTAAAAATAAAATGTTATATTTAAGAGAAAGAGTGTCGGTGCACTCACGCTCACCACGTAAGCTTACAAGGCACCGAAATCTGCAACAACACCCACCATCTAGCTAGCTTACGGCTTCCGGAAATGATCGCTGAAATTATGCAGACGAAGCTAGTGGTGCGCATGCTCAGTAGCAGCTTCTACCTCCGATACGAGATTTGGAGCTAAAGGAGTGATCTACGAAAGCTCTCTTTTGACTCGGGTGTTTCGCCTGTTATTTACAAGGCAAGAAAAAACTTAGTTCCAGCCTTACCATATATAGCCACTGCATAATTCAGGTGTCCCAGCGTGCCTTGATGTGTTACCGTGGTTAGAGTTTGTTGCTCTTGGTGATGACAATCTGTGTTTTTTTTTTCAGCAAGCAAAATATGCACTGAAACTCTATGTTTCCGTTCCCCTTAATGCCCTGAATTCTGTACATCTCTTTAAGAGGTGGCCATGGACACGACGGATACTCCAATGACCGAAAACTCGACCAGTCGGAAAAAGTTTCGGTTGCGGGTTATCGATCGCTCGTCGGTTCTCGCATTCATACCAATATTCGGGAAGGTACGAGGAGTGGAGGGAATAGAGAGCGAAATAAACGGTGGCCATGGGTCTCACAAAACAATACAAGATCACACCAATTTTACCCGTTCTCTCTCTGTCAGCACTCCTTAGATGGCCTCCCCTCCTCCCCCCCCCACACTTTATGTTGACAGTTGACTGTAAACTGTGAGTGAACTCCACCACCATGCCCAGACAAGTAAACCAAAAGAAGTATCGTGCGGCTACACTCGAAACCGATGCTCTTAGCCTCGCGCTGGGCGCTTTTCAGCTGTGCCTCAAGAGCATGGTAGAACACAGTAGCTCGCATCAAATTAAAGAGACAATTCGACCCCCTCGCGGAGGCTACATCGTCTGTTATGCGAGGTTGCATGAACCGGCGAATTGAGGGTGCGGACCCGCATTTGACGTCTGCGCTAGGTGTTGGGAGACGGCGAAGTTGGTAAGGGTGGAAACGAGGTAAAAGCCAAAAAAAATAAACACGAAGAGCTTTCTCCTGCCCGAGAGAAGACGGAAAACACGATGGAAGGCAACGGAGAGCCTACTCGGCGTTGTCTTACTTGACCCTCGTCTTTCGCAATTTGTACATGCCTTGACCGATTTTTTAGTTGTTCAAGTGACCGGTTATACAGAAAATCGTGTTTTCTTTTCGGCTATTCTCCCCTTTCTGATGTTTTCTATTTTACTGAAATCGCTTTTTTATGCTGCTGAATGTTCTGGTAGTAAGGTTTTTAAAACGAGACGAGTAATTAAAGTAATTTGTTACCAATATTTTGTAACGAAGTTATATTACAAATTACTTTCGAAACAAAACGTAACGTGACAATTACAAAATTACTGAAAAAGTAACAGATTACCTCCCAAGCCCGCCAGAGATCTTTCAGTTTATAAAAATACTGAACAAGGTCACCTTAACACAATTCTGCCTGAAATGTAGATGAAACGTTTAACCACTAAATCGCGAAGGTGAACGCGAGAATAACGACCGAGTGCGAGATCTGTTAAAATGTTTTGAGTATTCTTGAAACCAACTTGCCTCCTCCAAGATGTAATATTGTACAGCCGAAGACCCTCGTTAAATCTCCAACTTTCTTGTCCGTGTACAATTTATGCTTTCTAGCACCAGTGGCATAAGCAATCTCAAGAGGCTTGGAAAGACGATGAGACCGGAAGTCCCTTGATACGAAAGCAGCAGTTCATGCTTGTCAACAACAAAATGGTCTTTCACAAGTGATTGACGAAAGAAGAAGAAGCACCGTACCATAACTTTCTTTTTCTATATGAAAGACTTCATATGCTGACATTGCCGCTGCAGCTGATGCAAAAGCAATCTTTACCGTGAAAACGCATGCGGGAAACGCTGCGCTTCCGCATTGCAAGTGGTGCTAGTGACGTCACTGTCGACTTCCTACTCTTCTGTTGCCTCGGCACCTTATGCAACAGCACTGTTTACCGAGAAACAAATACGGGGGCGCTACGTGCTTTGCACTGTAAGCGGGGTGAGTGATGTCACTCCCGCTGCGTACTCCGCCGTTGCCGCGGCAAGTTATGGAAACCGCAATGTGCACCGACAAACGTATACGGGGAGCACTAGGTGCTTCGCATTGTTAGCGGGGCTAGTTACGTCACTTCTTACTTCGTACTCAGCCGCTGCTGCGGCAGCAGTACAATCGCAATGTTTACCAAAAGACACATGCGGAGCGCTGCGTACTTCGCATTCTTAGTGGGGCAATGGACATCACTCCCCACTTTGTACTCTGCCGTTGCCGCTGTGGCTTATGGAACTGCGAATTATGACTGAGAAACGCATAAGGGGAGCAAGCACTACGTGACTTTCATCTTGGCGTGCGCCTTCAAAATCTATTATGTGGTTTTGACGATTGTTTTGCGGTTTTCTTAATGAAACAAGTGTCAAAACCACATCTTTTATCACAAGGAGCGTGCGAACGGTGTTAAGGGCGCGCTCGATGGTTGTCTGCCGACTATGCTGTCTCCACTGCTCTGCCGACGAACAACAAAAAACCCGACCAACGGGTCATATGCAGGTTCCCTGTAAAACGCAGGGCATCGTGCATTCTTGTTCATATTTTGCTGAATTAGTTTCCTCTACACTCCGTTTCACTTTAGGTCCGCGTGAAGCGGACGCTACGAAACGATAGGGCCAACCAAGCAGCCACAAAAGCGCACTTTTTTCACCTGATTGGGTCCCCAGGTGATGCACTTCGTGACGTTGCTACTTTTGCCACTATTTAATTGGCTCTGTCGTTTCATAGATTACGCTGCGCTCGGACTTAAGGTGAGATGGAGTATAATAATTCATCACGGTGATATACCAATTCAGGGGTTCTTCAAGAAAACCATGGATAACCAAACATTTTAGTTGCAAGTCAGTCTCTAACTGGTGAGAGTGACTTGCTATTTATTGCGTTACAAGTGTAAAATTGAAAATGGATGAAAATTAGGATTGCGGAAGTGAAATGTGCCTAGTAGACGATGGTGCCGACCGGGCGGTGCACGAAGTGTCCACCTCGGCTTTGGTGCACGGAGCTGTGAGAACCGGTCACCACTGGAGCGTGGTGCACCTCGGACTGGTGGTGGGTACTGCGGATGAAAAAGACATTTTATGGTTTTGTTTCTGAATTAAATCGTCGTTCAATAATACAGGTCTACGAAACAACTTTAGGAGCAAATTGTCAGAACCACAATTACTAGTTAGACTTCCTTCTGTTATAAACAGCGAAAATTTATTTTGTGCATTAATGTAACTTTGTGTCATTATTACATGACTGGAGATAAACACATACCCATTGATGATTTATCTCACAACCAAGGAAAAGCTCTTTCAGCGTGCGTGCACGGCAGCAAGTCCAAACTTCAAAGTGTTCAAGCTATACTTAAGCATGAAAGTTGCATGTTATGCCAGTTCACAACAGAAAATGCAATCATAAGTCATAAAACTTTGAACCAAAAATGGTTCATGTTCAGACTGCTGCCCGCCTAGTTACTCTATGGGCACATCATCTGAAACAAACGCGGTATTCCATGATAAAAAGAGGCTCACCCGAAGAAGGGGTCGTGCTTGGTGATGGTGGTCTTGGGTTGGACGACCTTCTGCTGGCTGATCGTGTGCCCATGTGCATGGGGTGGCACGTAGGCCACCTCGCTGTGGTGCTCCACCACGGGCTGACGCACCACCGTGGTGGCCACGGGGACGTGCACGGCGGCAGCGTGATAGGCGTACGGTGCCACATATCCCGCCTGGCAGGTGGTGGCCAGCAGGACGAGGCAGGGAACGAGGACGGCCTGCAAGGACATGAAGGAACGGGCTTTAGATTAGATACACTGTCCGAAATATATTTATGCAATAAGTGAGAGCATTGTTCATAGCGTATGCTAGGAGGCACTTTTTACTTATTGTCCAAAAAAACGAACAAAAAAATATTGCCGGCATTTTATACGCTCAGGAAGCGTTGTAGAAGTCTGCGCTCTACACTTTGAAAACAAAGACAGAATTAACTAAGGCCGCTATTGAACACGGCTCCCTTGGAAGAAGATGAATATCAAGGCTTGGGGAAGACGACACTTTATTTATAATGAGAAGCAAGGAGTACATCTATTTTTATTGGTTTTTGATTTACAAATCGCACTCGATAAATGCAAGGGCCATGTTTAAGACGCTCAAAAAGAATACACCTGCTTGAGGTTGAAACCAGTAATAATATGGGATAAGGGGTGGAGAGACTGACGTACGATTTCGGTTTGTAGATTGCTTCGCAGACACGGCTTCAAACATTAACGCAAATAACTAGAAGTGGAGCGAACAAATGTGTGAGTATCTGGATCAAATCTCTGCAAAATTCACGAAGCATCGCCTGGTAGTAGAAACAAATATATATTTGAATTGTGCTGCGTTAAGCATATTAAGAACTTTATCTCTGCCGAATTTGGTTCCTGTTGGCTTTCGGCTAGTTATTCTCGAAATCGCCGAGTGCGCGGAGTGTACTCACAAAGGTGTTCATGATGTCTGCGGACGGAGGTGTTTTCAGATACTCGTTCGAGTGGAGACTGTGCTACAGACCCATCAGACGAGTCTTATATACGGCAGCTACGAGGGAGACGCTGGAACGTGACATAGACATGTGTGGTCGCCGACTTCGGTGTGTCACACCCATATTCGCGCCGTGACGCATGAGAGCTGTCCATTCTGTTTTCCTGCCGAAGGCCTTGAGAGCGTTCATTTTCCGGAACGCACTTTACTGGCAACACTGGGATTGAAATTCCCGCACTACCGGCATCTCATCGGCGTGCGGAACATGGTTCTTTGACTGTGTGAGACGACTATAAACCAAAGCAGGCGCGGCTGTAAAAATAAAACTGTTGACTTGTAGTGTTGTAGCAATTGGTCAACCGGTAGTTCTATGAGCAGCACGCAGCGGATGAATAGAGTGTTTGCGTTGTCAAAAATGTCGTTTTGGTTCACAAATGTACGAATAATATAGACGTTTCCAACCAATAGAAAAAAAGAAGATATGGGCACGTCTGCTTTTTCTCTTCCCAACAACATTGATTATGTGGATATAAGTAAACGCAGTGAGACGGTTCACTGACTTGCCAGTATGGTTGCTCTTATTATTTTTTATTACAATATTCCATTGCTCGTGCTCCACAATAAAGCGTTATGATCTTGAGCTTTAAAAGTTTGTTTTGTCAAATTCAGGTGTAGTATTTTTTGTATGTCAAGCGAAAAACAACCGGTGTCCTAATTACCCGTCGTCACAAGTGCGCCTCTTGGAGACGCATGCAATACATGTCGACGCCAAAATGTATTTATTTCTATTGCACCAGATAAATTTCCACTTGTCCGTTAAGGCAGCGAAAATTGGGACACAAATTTTATGCTTTTGCAAAGAATTTTTTCACTAAAGCTGAAAGTGCCTGCGAAGAAGGTAGCCGTATCTTAGACGTCGCTGGGCGGCATGCCCTTATGGTCCTCCTGCGCTGAAGCTTTGAACAAACTGTGGCGCACTCGTTTCGGGTAGTACAAGCTCACCTGGCTGGGACTCCCACTATTGTGGTGCCTTCGCCGTGATTTTTTTCCTTCTGTGTAGTGCAGAAGAACGGACAAACACATTTGGACGACCGATATCGTCCACATTCAACGCCGCAAGACAATCGAAAGTTCCGGATTCATGCCACCACCACTAGGGTACGCTTCTTGTATCTCTAAGTGGTGACGTTCGAGACATTTGGCGTCCCGACGTTTTTATTTTTCTTCCCTTTTTTGTTTCTTTGGGACGGGTGCTACGGCGTTTCCTGGTTCACGCTCTTATCATCCTAGCATTTGTCTCTGCTTCGACGGCGTTAGCATTTTTTCTTTTTTTTTCTTCTTTAGTTGTTATCGTGTTCCGGGCCAGAGCAGGCGCTTCTTCTATATCTGTGACAGTTTGAGTTATTCAAGTGTGTACTACACAAAACAAGTCCTAACAAGTCATTTTTCGCAGCACTTCCTGGGCAACGCAGATGTGCCTATCGCCGCGGAAACGAGTGTATCACCGGCGACTCCGAAGTTCTTGACAAAGCTCGTGCAGATAGGAGAGAACACATATGGGCCGTGTTCTGAAACTTACTCGATGCTACTCCAGGGTAAGGGTTTTGTACCTTGGCGTTCAAAAACCTACCCGCGTTCAGAGTTTTCAATCTGAGTTGTCGCGTGACACGACCCGCCGGAGTAACTCGGATTCATTTGGGTTAGATTTGGAACACAGTCATGTATTCTTTCTTTCACCTGAAGTCCAACGCAGCCGACGCGACAAGAGACATTGTAAAACGCGCACCATCCGTGTGGTGATCATGTTTCTGTACGTGTCCTGTCATCATGAACTGAGTCATAAATGGAAAAAGCATAGTGACTTACGTCTTTTGACGCTACTTGATTTGTGTTGTTAGCTCGAAGTGTCGGTTGCGTCTGGAGTTAAGCTGAAATTATGTTTATCAGTGACTGTATCTTTACTTAAAACGACGCTTTCTTATATAGTAAGGTAGTGATTTGAGCTTTTTGGTTGTTCAACATGATAAAACAGCTTGCAGAACCCGGAGGAAAGAAAAGGACAGCAAGAACGAAAGAGTGCTCTTTCGTTCTACCTGCCTTTTTCTCTTCCTTCGCGTTCTTTGCGCTGTTTAATCATAGTTTCTAATATAATTCTCATGAATTGTTTTGTTTTGTACATAGCTTCTTACCAGGCATCTAGTAACCCATAAAATGACCACTTCATGTGTTATATCTTTTTGGCTGATTAAACATCAAAATGCTGAGTGTTTTTTTTTTCAGTTTCATTGTTTTACGGGCTTGCTCTTCTGTTCGTGATTATTATGACTTATTGCTAACGGTATTTAGTTTGATAAGTGGTATTTTTTCAGGACTTCGCCAGCCCATCTGAGAGAAATATATTAGTCAAATGCTCTCTATTTCTTTCTTCTTCAATTGTCTGTTGTCTTAGTTTTTATGTTTTGCATGATAACAGGCGTTTTAAATCTTTGTAACGCAAAATTAGATCTGCAGCTCTTGCGGAGGATGAGGGGAAAGGGGTACGGGAGGGGGAGGGTGTGCCTCCCTCCTCCTCCTCTGCTACGCTCCCCTCCTTATTCTCATCCTCACGGTCACGTGACGTGGTCTACGTGAACCGTATACTCACGTGACGATCGATTTCTCCACAACATTCAGCTGAGGAAAATTAACCCACTAAACTTAGCGTGAAAATTATCCCGCTAAATGTAGCCGGAAAACGTTTTCAGCTATATTTAGCGGATTACAATTTCTCGCCATAGCTTTTTCATCGCTAAATTTAGCGGGGAATCTTAACCCGCTAAATTTGGTGAGGAAACTGACGTCACGGAACCTCAACACCGAATTCAGTTTCTCCGATAAATTTAGCGAGGAAACTGTGACGTCCCATAATGCAACGCGCGCGGTTACGCCGGCGCCGACGGCGGCACCCACGGGAACGCCGAAGGTAACGCCGACGGCGACGCCGTTCAACCCGGAAACGGCGCCTATGAGCTGCGCTCTAAAAGTTCATCTTCCTCTCCTTCTCTTAGTTCCTGGCGGGACTTGTAGCAATGTAAATAGAAATAAAAAATGAACGTAACAATTATTGCAATTTACTGGTGCTCAGGGAATGCGAGATACATCATTTGAGAGCCCAGCTCTTAGGCGCCCGTTTCACGGCTTGAGCGGCGTCGCATTCGTCGTCGGCGTAACCGCGCGTTGCATTACGGGACATTTCCAATAATGACTTCACATGTGACGTAACATGTAGCGTCACCAGGGCAAAAAGTTTTCCCCTGAATTTGGCTGGAATTGTTTCCGCTAAATCTGGCGGGAAAGCTTCCCCGCTAAATTTAGAGAGAAATTTTACCTTCGTGACGTCGCACGTGACACCACTCAACCCCGGGAAGTCATTTATTCTAAATTGAGCGGAAAACTTTCCCACATACTTCAGCAGGAAAATTTTACCATCAAATCGCCACACGTGACGTCACGTCTGATGTCACACGTGCCCCTCCCCAGTACCTCACCTCCTCCTCCCAAGAGCTGCACTCAAATTCGGCATTACAGAGAATTGTAAACGTCTTTCATTTTTTCGTTAGTTTGTTTGTAGCGCAGCGTATAGAAGTTTGAGCTCGGTTAGAGGGTTTTCATCCAGCTCGAAGCCATACATCAGCGACGATGACGCCTTCCGACTACCATCGGAGTGGCAAAGACGCGTTTTGAGGTAGGTGTTGTGTATGATTACTCGCGACGCGCGTGAGGTCTCTAAAACAATCTGGTAACAGGGTATACCTTCAGTAAGTAAGCTTTCCTTTTCGTAACGAACGTCATATGCGGCGAGTGGATAGAAAAATGATAAAACAACATTGACCGTTGGTCGAGCCAGTGGCTTCGACGCCATTAACGACATCGACGATTATGAGGCAGTCGATGTTTCGAAGCGACCATCATCTGACAGCAGATCCTCGCGTCATTATCACGGACAGCATTTTATGTCCTTATATATCGCATTTCTTATTGAAGCAAAAACACGAGGACAAAATATAGGCACGTTCACGCGTTTTAAATCGAAGCGCACTTTGCAAATGTAGAAAAAAATATTTTTGAGTTCAATATCTTTTTTGACTTTTACCGCTGCTGTTAAATACATTAGAGATAACAATTTTAACTAGCTACAATATTCTTAATATTGGGGTAGATTTTATTGCACCAGTCGTGTTATCCCGTATGGAAATCTTATATCTGGGCCATATCTGGCCATATCAAACATTATATGATTATATACGGCATATATACAGACTTATTTGGCGTATATACAGACTGATATGGCGTATATACAGACTTATCTGGCGTATATACAGACTTATCTGGCGTATATACAGACGTATCTGGCGTATATACAGCCTGATATGGCGTATATACAGACTTATCTGGCGTATACACAGCCTTATCTGGCGTATATACAGCTTTATCTGGCGGCCGGTTTTCAATATATTAAAAAGTTAAAAAAAGTTAAAAATTTACTTTGTTAGCAAAATGTGAATGACTCATTGTTCGCATGCTAAATATTAGCACAAATAATCCCAAACTTCAGCTTTGGCAAGCTTAAGTTTGAGATTATTTGTGCTAATTTTCACGAGGATTTCAATGTAGAATTAATTATTTTGAAGTGTTAACATTACGCCGGAATAGACAATTTGCTAAATCCCCCAAGCACCTCGGCCCGTACTCGAGGAATCAGGGGGACGGTGTTTCTTCAGCTGCCTAGTGATCGGAAATTTCGACCAATTCTATGGTTACACAGTTTTGAGTGTAATTCGGAGTCACCCTGAACAAGTGTCGTATTGAACCCAAGTACCTGTCATATCACTTTTAACATTTTTGGCCAATGTCAGTACTGTGCATTCTGTTCAACCTTCAACCCGGATGAGCTGCAGACATATCTCTTACATTATTATCATTCTCGTACAGCTTCAAAGACGCTGATATTAAGTTAGAAACGCTCAAAATGCTAGAAACAGCTCCGCTGAATCCGAGCTAAATCCCGGTTTTGGTGGTTGTGATTTCTCGGCTTTTAAGTAATTCCTGCTAAAACAACAATCACGAGAATGATAATATTGTAAGAGATTTCGGCGCCTCAGCCTGGTTGAAGGTTGAACAGAATGCACAGTATTATAAACGCTGTCATTGACGAGAAATTTTAAAAGTGATATGACAGGTCCTTGAGCCCTATGGGACGCTTGTTTAGGGTGACTACGAATTACACTCGAAACTGTGTAACCACGGAATTGGTCAAAACCAGCGATCACTAGGGAGCTGAAGGATCACCGTTCCTATAATTCCTCGAGTGCGGGCCGGGGCACTTGGGAGAATTGTAGACAATAAAAAGATATAAAGTGCTAATTTCAGGCTTGTGTCCTTTTGATATGCCTGGCCAGATCTGGAATTTCCTTACTTAGCCAGATCTGGGATTTCCATACTTGGCCAGGGATATCAGGCTATATCTGGCATTATGAGGTTATATCTGGCAGATATACTATATCAGGTTATATGTGGCCAATTTTTGATATGGCCATATCTGAAATCTTCAGATCTGGCCAGATATAAATTTTTTGTAAGGGATTAAATCCACAGTTAGCGTGTGTGGTTACGATTCTACAATTGCGAACGTGAGCTGACACCCGTTCATAGTGCAAACGGATAACTGTACTTCTATCATGAATTATGTAATTATGAATTCCGATTTACTCAGCCTTCTATATGTAATCGAGGTGCAAGTTCAGTTTACCGCCACTTCCTGCCAGGCCGCATGCTTCATTGCAACCACGACGTCGTGGCACGCCTTCTGGAGAGCCACGTATACGCCCACATCTCCCGATCCAGGGCGTATACATTAAACAACTGCAGGAAGATGATAGCCTCAAAATGGGACGCGACATCGTATTACACGCTGGAAAGTGCGGCAAGTAGAAAGCGCCTACACACGATTCCTTGCGTTTACCTAACACTGTGAGCCGCTAGACTGATGATGATTATGAATGAAACTAAACTGAAGGGAAGGAGCAAGTTCCACACATAACACTCTG
Source organism: Ixodes ricinus (assembly GCA_037355805.1). NCBI lineage: Eukaryota > Metazoa > Arthropoda > Arachnida > Ixodida > Ixodidae > Ixodes > Ixodes ricinus. The sequence goes on from JAZHYW010062777.1 coordinate 15,435, forward strand.
TGGACAAACATCCACGAATATATCGTAGCATCCTCAGGATTACGTTGCTCAAGGCACCGTGTTTATACAAACAAAACCTTCTACATAAATGTGCAATGATAAGTTTTATTGCTTACGATCTGATCGTCGAAATTAAAGTGAGGCTCAGTAGTTCTAATATTTCGGATAGTAAAACTAAATTTTAAAGGGAGAACAAAATTTATTTACGAAATATGGTGTTTTGGGAAGTAATTTAGGTACATTCTTTTGAAAGTACTCTTTCAAGTAAGTTTAGAAAACTTTTGCTTCACTTGAAGTATATTGTGTACTTGCACTTTATTTGAATTGTATTTTTCTCCTGCTTTCCAAGGAAGGTACTGCTCCCGACTTCAATGTACATACCCCGAATTTGCTCATGTTGAGTATGTATCTCACAATGATGTTTTGTTAACTTTGAAGAAATACAGGCAGGGTTACTCCCTTCTCACCATAAACGCACGGAGACGACGCATCACTTCGTTTGTACTCTGGGAAGACTTTCCGCAGCATTTGGAACTCTACTTCTCGCTCAGTCAGCGCAAACCGGGGTTAAAAACGTTAGCATATGACACTCCTCGCGAGAGGAATGGTTCACTGAAGCTACAGGGATAACATCATGCTCTCTCTTAGTACATTTAGCACCACTGGGTTCAAACCAGTACCAGCGGCAACAGTTTCAGATGTCGATGGTACTTCTTAATTTGAGGTCATCTCCGAAAATAACTACCGTGGGCAGTACAATTTATCCAATGTTCACCGCCATTTTTGAAAACAACTGACACACCCCCGATTACCCTGTGGTATATGTACATCACATAAAATAAAATATACAGGTGAATGAGAGGGCACATTGGAGGATTGTCTACAAATGTAGAGCGTGTCCTCAAAAATATTTAGTGTTTTTATTCAATACATTATGTTTGCTGATTGCTGATTCTTGCTGATTGCTCATTATTCCCCCAAATGTAGCTCAAGTGGACCGAACCAAATGCCAACGTTTCAGAACGAACCGTTATCTAGATCAAAAGTTATAGGTGATATTTTGAAAATTTCAATGGCAAAACGGGCTCATTTTTGCCTGTTTGTCTGCAAGAGGTGCCATAGAGTTCCAGTTCTGCGAGAGGTCCGCCGCTAGGCTATCATTTTCTCAATGAAACTTTCAGAAAATAATGTATAAAATTTGAACCAAGTAACGATTAGTGCTAAAACTTTGACACCTTTTCCGACCGGTAGCATTACATTTGGGCGGAGATTGAGCGTTCGGCGATGGACAGCTTGTTTTTGCAGTGCAAAAAAAAACACAGTACAATTTTAATCCGTTAGCAATATATTGACCCACTGACTGGGAAAACCTGATGCCATCCGTCTGCGAGAAAATCGGTTGAAAAAGAAAGCCCGCCCGGTAGACGGGAGGAAAGCCCCGAAGGACGAAGGCGAGAGGATGCGTACTTCACGGGGCGGAAGCCAATGCGCGTGCGGGAAACCGGTGAACAGCGAAAGCAGCGTCAGGCAGCCGATGCCGCTGCTAAGCGTGCAAGGCGGGCCAACGAGACAGAGGACGGGAAGTAGTGCATATCTGGGATGGCCGAGATGTGTTGCGCACGAAGAGGCAAAGCCGACGCGGGTCCGGGAGTGACAGTGGCCGGAAAAAATGGATGGAAGATCCATTGGTGGATCCTTGGGAATACGTTAGCATGACCCTTAAGGTACGCCGCACACTTCCACCTTTGGGAAACGCTAAAGGGCGATTCGCACACTTGCGTTAGTCCGACCGAAAAGCGAGGGTTGCTATGGCAACAGCTGCGTCGGCTCCAACAAAACCATGCCCGGTATTGTTGGAGCCGACGCGGCTGGCGCCATTGAAAACCCTCGCTTTTTCGGTTGGAGTCAACGCAAGTGGGCGAATCGCCCTGTTAGCGTTTCCCAGAACGTGGAAGTGTGTGGGGTTTGTGTACCCGTTGCCCACTGCACGTGCTCTCTGTAAAAATAAAACTGGCCTATAACGCGATGACGTCGTTGTAGAGTCAATGCCACGAGCTCCTGCCGGGTGACGCGCTTCATCGCGTACCGGTACAATGAACCATAGCCTCCTCTATACTTACAAAGCCTGGCAGTTCGACGACGGATCGTTGTATACTAGGTATGAAAAAGAGTATAGTCGCAGCTATCGCTGTGACTGTACTCTAGATTAACACTGGACTGGTTAATATTCTGTTTTGTTCTGGAGCGCGTGAAAGTGCGCCTCTTGGCACGAGCTCTTGGAATTGACAGTGCTGCAACGGCACCTTGCTTATCGTGTTTTTTTTCTTTCAGAGAGCGCGTGCAGTGGGCATCGAGTACACAAAACCCTGAAGTTCTAGAGCGAGTTGTTGAACACTGTAGCATTAGCTCAGTGGTAACGTCCCCGCTTTGCAGCGGATCACAGATTCGTACTTCCGCGGGCGGCGGGCGATCTTTTTCAAGGATTTGGCAACATCGACGACGGACGCCCTACATCGTCAACTACAACATGGTCACTACAGCATCAACAACTACAACATCAACTACAATAAACTACTACTACTAATACTACTACTCCAACTACAACATCAAACAGCGGACGTCAGTTCCAGTGGTGGGAAGAGCCCATGGCAGCTGCCGATGTAAAACATAATTGGCCATAATATCATTGTGGAACGTCACTCCCGCCCAGCAGGAGTGCTACGCATTTATTGTGCTTTCAGTTTCAGTCATTGGGGTAAGCAAAATGAGATTCCGGGGCTGAGAAGGGTCTAGTAGACGATGGTTCCGACTGGGCGGTGCACGAAGTGTCCACCTCGGCTTTGGTGCACGGAGCTGTGAGAGCCGGTCACCACTGGAGCGTGGTGCACCTCGGCCTGGTGGTAGGTGCTGCGGGTGGGAAAATAATTCCATATATTAGTACCAAAAAGAAATCAATGCTCAATGAGGACAACATTCCTAGGTTATGAGCAATGGTGTCAAAGACATATTACTTTCATATCGTGAAACACCTATACTTGTGGACCTCAACCATTCATAATAACAGAGCATTCTTTAACAAACTAATTTATTTCCGTGTTCGTGTCCCGTGTTCAAAAGCGAGAACATAATATTTCACACGATGTAGCTTCAGACCAACGTAACGTTTTTTTGTCAGCGAGCCACGCGGCTGCCTATTAACTTTGCGACATTATGAAAACAAATTGATATGCAATATATATATGTGTATGCCACCTAGAATGAAAGTTTACCAACAAAAAATATATGATATTTAAACCAAAGATTTGCTATTCAAGTTTCAACAGCCGCACATGTAATTATCATAAGTGCTCTGCTTTCCAAACAGTCTTCGTTCCCCAAGGAAGCGAAGACAACTAACCCGAAGAAAGGGTCGTGCTTGGTGACGGTGGTCTTTGGGTGGACGACCTTCTGCTGGCTGATGGTGTACCCGTGGGCGTGGGGTGGCACGTAGGCCACCTCGCTGTGGTGCTCCACCACAGGCTGACGCACCACCGTGGTGGCTACGGGGACGTGGACGGCGGCAGCGTGGTAGACATGTGGGGCCAAGTAGCCCGCCTGGCAGCAGGTGGCAAACAGGACGAAGCAGGGCACGAGAGAGGCCTAAAATGGACACAATATAACGGATTTTAAATCATACAGTGAGAAATATACTGAATGCAATATCTTGAAAAGCGTTGTTCTCGGCAGCATGTGCTCAAACTAGGTTCCACTCAACGTCTACAAAAAACCGAAATATCTTGATAATGCGGAGTAACGCTGCACAAGCGTTGTAGAAGCCTCCGTTCAACGCACCTTCACCAGGAACGGACTCAATTACGGCCACAGTGAATACCATCTACTTATATAAGTGTTGCTAGGACTCTGTATTTATGATAAGGTTCATCGTATTGCTCTATGTATTGATGGTTCTTCTCTTTGGAAACGGTGTTCTAGAACGCCCGAGGCGAGCTTAGGACGCTCGAAAGAAATACACCCTACTTTAGAGTAAAACCATTGCTACTACTAATGTGGAATTACGGGTGGTGAGCTTTCATAGACACGACTCCGATTAATGACTGCAAAGAAACTAGATTGAAATGCAACCGGATCACAAAAATTATTTGATGGTTATTTCCTTTAAATATCTGCAACGCATTCAGGAAACATCGTATAACAGTAAAACAATAATCATTCAAAAAGATTCTTGAGTTACGCTCATAAATCTTCTGTTTCTGCACAAATGGTTGATCATGTATTGCTATAGGTTGATATTCCCGGAATCGCAGCGCGGACTGGAGTGTACTCACGAAGGTGTTCATGGTGTCTGCGGACGGAGGTGCTTTCAGATACTCGTTCGAGTGAAGACTGTGCTACAGACCCGTTAGATGTAGTCCTTTTATGGGCAGCTATGAGGAAATGCTGGAACTTGTCATAAATATACGTGGTCGGAGACAGGAATGTATACCGCCCATATTCCGGTTGCAACACCTCAGAGACTGGTATCGTCTTTATCCTGCGGCGGTCTTGGGAGCGGTAAGATAAGCCGTATCACTAGCTTTACCAGCCAACACTGAGATTGAGATTCCCCGCACTACCGGTATCTCATCAACCTGCGGGACACGGTTGTTTGCCTTCGTGAGAAGACTGCAAACTGCGGCGGGTGCGACTTGAAGAATATTAGTGTCGCCTTTCCCGTGAACGATTCGTAGATGCTTAAAATCGATTTTTTCTCGAAACCGAAGTGCCGTTTGTGCGTGTCCAACTGAGTTCATAATATCTCGTCGCGGCCGAAATACACTTCTTAAATTTTCAGTCACGTGGCTGACGACAAATGTGTGATATTATATACGAGCGGCCAATGATTACGAAAATTAAGTATGGGCACCTTCCTTATAATTCCCTAACGCGCACGTTCCTGCGTACGATTGTTCCTGTTGATTTCAATCCTAACCATCCATTTCTGTACTCGGGCACCACATATAAAGCATTACAAGTTCAAGCACTTAAAAATACTTGTTTTGCCAAAATTCAACCTCTTGTCTTTTCATGTCAAGCCAAAAAGAAAAAAAAATGGGTGCCCTAACTGCACCTGTTATCGCATCTGCAACCGCCGCAGACGCACAAATATAAAAAAATAAAAAAACGCAAGACGTTATTTTCTTTTTCTACACGAAATTAACTCTACTGTATACCTTATGTTTATGACTATCATCCATTCAAATATTACTATTTTAGCATTTTCCCAAAAGCTTAAATTGGCTGCACCCACGTAGCTGTCTGTACTTCTCAATGGCAGGCAAGCCGTTATGGCCATGGAAATCAGCCTCAGCGGCAGTTTTCAAATGCTTGCAATAAGAAGCAAACACGTTGTGCGGCTTTGACAAGTGATTTCTCGTAAACTGGTGGATCTATCTGAGCCCCGTGAATACCTAACAAAACTCGAAAAGCGCAAAGATCAAGAATAATCCTAAACGGGCATGAACCATGCCTGTTTCGGGACATTCGTGTTTTTTGCGCATTTTATTTTGTCACTTATTCACTGGGCTTGAACAGAACCACTGCAGTACGAGAAATCGTCTTCAAAGACTCACCGATGGTGTGAAGTATTGAAACCTTTTTATGCTTTCGTATTTATTTGTGTGCACACGATTATTCCTTTAGTATGAATGTTAACTATCTCTCTCAGTACTCGTGCACCACAAACGAAGAGCTACCATTTCGAGCCCTAACACAGTTTGTTTTGCGAGATATCAGGATCTTGTCTTTTTACAGAAGCAGCGGTACTGGGATTGTTGTATCGGGTAAGTGGCGTGTTGCCGAAAAGGATCGGATGATGCAAGCGGTTATCTCAGTAGGCTTTGGCGCCGTGAGAGGGCGAGTAAAGCGGTAATACCTTCTTCGTTTAGTTTATTACAGCTGCTGTTGAGGCGCAGAACGTTCGGCAAATCGCGATTGCGCTGAGGGTCATGTGATCACGCCCCTCGCCGCCCCGCTTTGTCGCCTTTGGGCGACCGTTCCCTCGGCGCTCTCCGCCGTCGCTCATAAGAATGGGACGGCCGAAGCATACTCCGCAGCAAGCAGTGGCTGCTCCGCGTCGTAAACCAGCCCGTAAGAACGGCTCATCATTCACTGAGTTGATTTCGTAGATCGCAAAGATTGGCTCTTCGAGTGCTTTGCGGGTAAGTAGACGTGCGGTCCATTTTTAAGAAAGTAACGTTCTATTGACATGCCACTTCAAGTTCATGCACGGCATGATTTAAACGTCGAATTCCTTCCATCCTAACTCTCGGGTGAGGCAATTGGCGCCTACATATCGACGACGTTCTCGCGGACACGTTCGGGCTGTCAAGCAGCTGCTGCTTTCTCCGGCGTATCCTGCGGCCGCCCCATTCTTGGGCGCAAAGGCTTCAGCGCCGAGGGAACGGGCAACCGAAGGCGAGAAAGAATAGGTGGCGAGGTCGACAATCACATCACCACCTGCGCAATCGATTCCGGTAGTGCTTTGGAAATTGCGGGCGAACAAACAGAGCACCACCGTTTTAATAAACGTTGACGACGTCCTGAAAGATCGGTGGCACCAATAGCGATCAGAAGCCGGTCTCTAAACATTCATCATCAATCGCTATCTCTATTCGCCAAGCAAGAGTCAAACTTGACCCATTCGTTTGGTAGTGACTGGCAGGTTTAACGATTATTATTTGCTTCAAATCTGCATGCCAGCGCGCACGGTAACGACAGTTGCAGAGACGCATCCTCCGAAGCCATTTCGGCCTCCGAAATATCGTCATCTATAATTACACCGAATGGGAGCGAGTGTGTTCGTAAACCTATTAGGAGTAAAACTGAAGAGCCCGCGATAACGTCACTGCGAGGAGTTGCTATTAGACGGATTGTGTAGACGGAAATGATAACTTCATTTATTTTTACGGAATGTGTTCCTCCAATCAAAGTAAACAGCAGCGTCTTCTGCTCCTCGCAGTGTCTCGCGTTGCAATGCCTGACGCCGGCGTTCGGCGCTCAAACACATTCAAAGATTGAGAGGAGACAGAGACAGAGCCTTTCCTCCTGCCCACTATCCTTCTAATCATAGTTTGAAGCTCTCACGTGGCTGCACACTTTCATCTCCTCCTCTCCTAAATTTCTTCTTTATCGCCAGCCGAACACGACTTTTTTCGGCTAATGACCGACGTTTTCACCTTCCTGCAACGACAGCTCTCTCTCTTCTCGGTCTCTCGCTGTCTTTTCTCTCGATCTTCTGGCCACTCTGGCTGGCGCAGTCGATCAAGAAAAGAGATCTCCAGCGAGGTGGAATAACACAGCTGGTGGTGACCTCAACAGGCATTAATACATTGGCTGAAACGTACCTTTATGGACTCCGGCAATGTTATGAGCCGGAACTTCTATGTAATGAAAAAGGGACAGTACAAGTTCAGTATACGGAATTGAATACGAATACTAAAAATTTTTGAATAAATATTCAGACGCTTCGTGAAGCTTTTTGTATGCAACCGCAAAATAAGAAAGGTTTGATTGGCTGCATGTGTTCCTTGCATGGGTTACCTCTCCATCGATATGTCGTTTTGGGGCAAGAGAGAGGAAGGATGCAAATGTCCAATATCTAAATCGTAGTTCTTCCGCCAACTTCATTTCCCTTTATTAACTTAAACAGCACCTTAGGGGTATTACAAAAGGATATGTTCATTTGAATTTTATTTGCGAAATTGAACCCTTCGTGCAGGAGAAAATGAACTGGTGCCGTGGATGCCTTCTGTTGCGCAAAATTATAAAGGGAAAGTTGAGCCTCACTCTTCGTTCAATATGCAAAACAAGAACTGCAGGCTCGTCGGTGCACTATCGGGGCCCAGCTGGCTCGGAACGAGCGAGCCGTAGTTTCGCTCTGCTCCCAGCGCCACATGCTGTTCGAGAGCAATAAAGGCTTTGATTCCTTTCGAATATTGATTTTACTTCCAGTTGGCATTTACACCCCAATTTGCTCGTTTGCTAGGCGCAAAGCAGGCGACACCACTGCATTTGTCTGTGTTATAGCCAACCGTGTTCATGATCCTAAATCTACTTCCGTATATATAAAAAAAGTAAAAAATCCCACGCTGTGAAGATAGTTGGACAGGGAATCTGTGGTAACCTCTTTGGCGATTGCTCACTGCGCTATAGTCCCTTCATATAACAGATGCCACCAGGTGGTGCTCCAGGCTTTGGCGTTCCAGAGATTTTCCGGTTTATAAAAAGAATGAACAATTGCCACCATAACACAATTCTTCTTGAAATGTGAAAACTTCGAGCACTGACGTTGCTGCGGCAGCTTATGCAACCGCAATGTTTACCGATAAACACATGCGGGGAAAGCTACATACTTCGCATTGTTAGCGGTGTTAGTGACGTCACTCCCCACTTCGTACTCTGCCGTCGCCGCTGCAGCTTATGCAACCCCAATGTTTACCGAGAAACACATTGAAAGAGCGCTACGTGATTATCATCCTTGGCGTGTGCCTTATTATCCATTATGTGATTTGACGCTTTCTTTGTAATTTTCTAAGTAAAACAAGTGTCAAAACCACATCATAGATGATAAGGAGCGCCCAAAAGGTGATCAAGCACGCCCTATAGTTTTCTGTCGACTATACTCGTCCACTACTGTTTGGCGACCGACACAAAAAAACCGACCAACGAGTCACTCGCAGCTTTGCTGTAAAATGCAAGCCATCGTACATCCTGGTTCTTCCAATATTGAATAAGTTTCGTTTAATAGCTTATTATGTTTACATACCAATTCAGTGGTTCTTCATGAAAACAATGAATAACCATACATCTTTGTTGCACATCAGTCCTAACTTGAAGAGTGACTTGCATTTATCGTATTTCAAGTGTACAACTGAAAATGCATGAAAATGTTGATTTAGGTTCAAAGTGAAAGGTGCCTAGTAGACGACGGTGCCGACTGGGCGGTGCACGAAGTGTCCACCTCGGCTTTGGTGCACGGAGTTGTGAGAACCGGTCACCACTGGAGCGTGGTGCACCTCGGACTGGTGGTGGGTACTGTGGGTAAAAAAAGTGCTTCATGGTTTAGTTTCCGAAATAAATCAATGTTCAATAATATAGCGCTGCGAAACAACTTTAGGAGCAAATTGTAGAATCAGACTTATTGTTAGACGTCCTTCTTTATAAACAGCGCACATTTTATTTTGCGCAATAGTCTAACATTGAATCTGTATTACATGACTGCAGCTGAACAGATAACAGCTTATGAGTTATCTCGTCAAGCCAAGAAAAAGCTCCATCAGCGTGTGCGTTCGGCAGTAAGTCAAAACTCTGAAGTGTTGAAATTATATTTATGCATGAAAGTAGCATGTTATGCAAGATCCCAACAGAAAAAGCAATTATAGGTCCTACACATTTAAAAAAATGGTTCATGTTCGAGACTGCTGCGAGCCCACTTACTGTAAGGGCACGTCATCTCGAACATCCCCGGTTTTCCAAGAAAAAAAGAGACTCACTGGAAGTTGGCACTTAATGTTTCATGAGATGTACAAACTAAAAAAAAGTGTATCACCTAACAGCCTTTTGTCCCAATATAATGGACCCCGAAACTTCAGTTCGTCGTGCAGCACTCTATAGTCGAACAGACAGCCCCAAATTCTACGAGGTGCTTGAAAACGTTACAGATAACTTATGAAATAGCTACCTATCAAAGACCAGAGAAGTAAACACTGAGGTTTCGCAGTAGGGCCAAGAAAACCTCGATTATTCTTTTCGTAGTCACTAACACATACATTAGTTATTTCAATAGGTTGTACCACACGGCTATCAAGCCTCTCGTGAAAGTTAGTACCGTCAGGTCGATGTCAGTGCGCTGTACGTCGAACTGAAGCTTTCGGGTGTCTTATATGGGACAAAGGGTGTAATAATACACACTTTTTTTCTGAGAGTGTAGCATCAAGCCAATAAATGGTTCTATCAGCGTGGGGGCACTGTCAGCATGTCCAATAATGTTACATCTTGAAATTATTCTGCATGAACGGAGCCTGTGTGCAGAATAACAAACACACAACGAAGTGCTAGATGAAAAACAATGAGATGTACATCTATTCTACTGTCGCGCGCATAATTAAGTTGATGGCAAGAATTGTGAGTCTTGGTTTTTGTTATATAGAAGCTGGACGCGACTAACCCGAAGAAGGGGTCGTGCTTGTGATGGTGGTCTCGGGTTGGACAACCTTGCTGGCTAATGGTGTACCTGTGGGCGTGGGGTGGCACGTAGGCCACCTCGCTGTGGTGTTCCACCACTGGCTGACGTACCACCGTGGTGGCCACGGGGACGTGGACGGCGGCGGCGTGGTAGGCGTACGGTGCCACATATCCGGCCTGGCAGCAACGCGGCCAGGAGGACGAGGCAGGGAACAAGGGCGGCCTGCTAGTACATGAAGGAACGGGCTTTAGATTAGATACTGAGTCAGAAATAAATCTATACAATATGTGAGAGCGTTTTTCAATGCGTATGCTAGGTGCAAATTTTTACTTACCGCCACAAAACAACAAACAAAGAAGATTGATGAGGCAAATTATACAATTAGGAAGCGTTGCAGAAGTTCTGCGCTCCATACGCCGTCACCAGAGACGGACTAACTATAGCCATTATTGGAATACCGCTCACTTTTAAGAAGGTAAACATGAAGACTTGCGACGACACTGTATTTGCAATGAGAAGAACACAGCGCATCAATTTAAATTAGTCAGTATTGAAAATGGCAGCTCGAAAAACCAAGAGCCGAGTTTAAGATGCTCAGAAAGAATACACCTACTTGAGGCTAAAACCAGCAGTGATATGGGATAAGGGTTGGCGAACCGGCGTGCGATATTTGTTTTGTACATGGCTTTGTAGACAACGACTATAAAGATTGACACAAACAACTAGTAGTGGAGCGGAGAAATGTAATGGCAGTATCTCAATCAAATATCTGCTAAACTATCCACAAAACATCGCCTGGTGGCAACACCAAATAACTACTTAGATTTGTTCTGCGTTACGCACATAAAACATTCATATCTCTGCGCAATCTAGTATTTCTGCTGGCTGCTGGCGGTTATTCCCGTAATCGCCGTGGGCATGGAGCATACTCACGAAAGCTGTTCATGGATGTCTGTGGACGGAGGTGCTTTGAGATGCCTGGTTCGAGTGAAGACTATGCTGACAGACCAGTTAGACGAGCCCTTTTATGGGCACCTATGAAGGAAACGCTGTAACGTGTTATAGACATGTCTGGTCGCCGGCCGCAGTGCGTCCCACCCATATTCCCTCCATGACGCATAAGAGTCTGCTTATTTTGTTATCCTGCCGTGGCCCTGAGAGCGGTTATACGCCGGAACTCACTTTACCGGCAACACCGAGATTGAAATTCCCGCACTACCGGCATCTAATCAGTGTGCGGAAAACGGTGGTTAGCCTGTGTGACACGACTACAAACCAAAGCAGGCGCGCGCGCCTTGAAAAATAAATATGTTGCCTTTCAGGGGAATGAATAGACTTTCGTTTTCCGTAACTGCAGTGTTGTACCGATTGGCCAACCATTGAATTTATGAAAACACGTCGCGGCCGAGTGGACTGCTCGCGTTTTAAATTATGTGGTTTACCACAAATGTACGGTTACTATAGAAGTTTCCTCTAAATAGAATAAAAAGAGGTGGGCACGTTTGCTCCTCTCTTCCGAACAACTCTTATTCTTTGTATATAAGCAATCGTTGTAAGAGAATCCATGGTTGACTGATTTCCTAGCATGACTGCACGTAATATTTTTATATTGAAAAAATATGTCATTGTTTATGCACCACAATAAAGCGTTATCAGTTCGAGCTCTAAAAGTTTGTTTTTACTAATTTCAGCTTTTTTTTTATGTCAAGCGAAACTCGATCTGTATCCTAATCTGTGTCCTAAAATTGGCCGCCCCTAAATTCCCCTATTGCAATGGAACGAAGCCCATGCAGCGAATTGATGACTAAATTCCCATTGGCTGCGATACGCCAAATCAGATGGTTCGTCACGTGAAACCGCCGCGACAGCTCAAGGTCAAAGCGGACGCGCCTGAGAAAAAATAAAACACAAAGAAAACAACAGCAACGCAGATGCATGGTCACGGAAGCCGTGGAGTCGAAGGGGGCCCCGCGCCTGCGCAGTGGGGAAGAGTGATAACACCACCGGAGCGCAGTGTTGAAAGGGAAGACGTTGCGCGCAGCTTGTGGGAATGCGCTTCGTGGTACGAATGCTTTCGCATTCTTACATGGAGGCAGTCTGAAGTGTCCTCTCGAA
>JAZHYW010062779.1:0-30374 GCA_037355805.1 Ixodes ricinus
CATGGAACGGGAAAAAGCGACACCTTACCGTTTCTCGATGTGCTTGTAGAAAGGCAGGGAGATCATCTGCAGTTCTCAGTTTACCGGAAGCCAACGCACACCGGAAGATACCTACAATTTGACTCCAACCACCCAACGAGTCATAAAGCATCGGTGGTTAACACACTCCTATCAAGGGCAAAGAACCTTTGCTCAACTGATTCTGACCGACGAAAACAAGAAGAAACCATCATTTGCGACCTCAAGAAGAACGGATATCCAGGCAGCTTTATAAGCAGTGATAGAGTGCAGGCGAGCTGGTAATTTGTAAACCCTGAGATCTTGTATCCCTGAGATGGGGAACGATAAAAAAAGGACGAACACAACAAAATCTCAAACGCAGCTGACTTTTATTGATATGAGCACACCAATAAATAGACTTTCAGACAAATGGAAAAGAGAAAGGAAAAAAGAACTCAAACGCATAAACAGGCTCCCTTTCCGAAAGTGTTGGAGCCGGGGAGTGGCTCAGGCTGTCTGGGGCGAACTCGATGTTCGTGTTGTTTATGCGTTTGAGTTCTTTTTGTCCTTTCTCTTTTCCATTCGTCTGAAAGTCTATTTATTGGTGTGCTCATATCAATAAAATTCAGCTGCGTTTGAGATTTTGCTGTGTTCGTCCGTTTTTTTATCGTTCCCTATCTCAGGGTTTACAAGATGTCAGCTTTATACACCACATCGCCCGTCGTCAAAACCGAAGTCGACCACACCGCCAGTCAAAGGTCTATACGAAACGCCGGACAATCACGCGCATCAGCATCCCCTACATCAAGAGAACAAGTAAAGCTCTGGCACGGGTGCTAGCGAAGGAGGGCATTCAGATGGCCCACAAGCCAATTTCAGCCCTTGGACGCTTTATGCCACTACCAAAAGATCGGCCCCTAAAGTGAAAGCGCAAGGTGTGGTGTACGAGATTCCCTGCGCGGAGTGCCCGTCCTCGTACATCGGCGAAACAAAGAACTACCATGAACGGATTCGTCAATACAAGGCTGATGTGAGCAACTTCGATGACGAGCGCGGCGCGGTAGCTGAAACACTGTGAAAAAAAGGACCACCGCATTGTCTTTCTAAACACGTGCATCCTGGACATCGAAACTAACCATCGCCGGAGGCTCTTCCTTGAATCTTGACACATTCAGACCACGCCAACAAACATTAAAAGGTCTCTTGGCGCATCTGCCATCCGTGTATGTGAACGGGCTCCACCATGTGTCATCAAAAAAACGGCCAGAGAGGAAGAAGGGATCGTGCGCATTTGCCTCCGCCATAGAGGAAAAAGAAGATTGCGTCTTCTTTCCTCCATAGTCGCCCCAGAAGAAGAATCCGAACAGGTTTCGAAACGTTGCGCCCCTGTTTTAGGGATTGGTTGGTCGTTGTATTTTAATAATGCCATTTACGTGCAACCTGACAGGCAAAGTATGGCCAGTGCCTCCTATATAAGTTACACTAGGCCTGTCAGCTTCTCTCCAAGACGTGTCCAGGCCCGATGTTTCACCTCACAACACGCACGTACAGCTAGGTAGCGCCGCCTGGCGGACGTTCGTTTTGTCTATTTTTCTAACATGTTGTATTTACCTTATTATTGAAGATATATCATATATATGTTTTTTTAACAACATGCCGAACACTGTTCTGAATATGACCGCCCTGATTCAAACGAGTTTCGCTGAGACAAAATACGAAACTACGAAACAAGCACGGCCAGGCTTCGCTTTTGCAGCGCGAACGCGGAGAACGCTTGACCGCTTGACCGTCTGCTTTGGCGGCAGTTTAGGGCTTTGGCGGTCACCTTGAATCGCGCGCATAGAAATAGTTGGCGCCGGGTCGTGTGCGGGTGAAAAGGTAGGAAAATAAGAAGTAATATTCCGTTGAAAACGGCGAGCTGGTCCCGAGCTGTCAGTCAAAAACATTTAGATTTCTTGCTGTCAGTGATGCTGGGGCGACATCATTGAACCTCCTACGGAAGAGATGGTTGGCTTCACTACATGGCAGGTTTGTACGCCTAGGTGGCTGTACCGCACGGCAACCACACGTACTATTTTCCCTCTTCATTCCGCTTGCCAGTGCTCGGAGCTGAGAGGCATAGTGTAACTTATATGGGAGGCACTGGTATGGCACACAACCTCGGTGGAACATTACAATGGCATGTGTGCTTTCCACCGAAACAATACATATAATACGGTAAGTACCACATGAATTTCATTCGGTATTATGAGATATAGGTCATACGGGTCATATGCTTTTGTTCCTTTTGTTCTTCATAAGGGTGTGAGCTTATTTGTTTCTCCTCCGTATGGTGCTCACTTGCATCCTTGCAGGCATAGGAAAGGATCTGATCGTTGGACTCTGCGGTCTTCTTGCAAGCCTGCTGGGGACGACTTGCAGCCTTACCAACTTGGATCCGACTGTACTGTGCGCAGATCCCATTGTTTTGAATCTTCCGACCACCCTTGGGATCGGAGCGGTACGCCCTTAATTATCTTTCTCTCCATCACTGCTCACTTCGTGGGAGAGCAAACGCGAATACCCTCATCTGAGGCCTAATGCGCTTGCGTAGTTTTCTATTTTTTTTCCTGGTTCAACGGGTAGGGGAGCAGTGTTTAGGACGTGATACTTGACTGAACCTATGCCCAGTAAATTTAATTTGCTGATGACAAGCAGATAATATTGTACACAACTATATGAAACAAGCCAAAGCAAAATGGGGAAGTAAAAAGGCAGCAAATGCAATCGGTAGAGCATACGACAAACAAAATCTGGTACATATTGCATTAATACATTTTAACAGATATATCTAATAAAAATAGCGTTATTTCTAAAATAAAAAATGCTCAAATTATAATATCCTTAGTCACACAACTATTCCGCGGCACAACAAAGACATGTGACAACTCTTCCGAATGTTACGATACAATATAATGAAATATCAATAAAACAATAAACAATATTAAAAGACCCTAGTAAAAAAATGTTTTTTTTTTTGTAAAACAGTCTGGTTGGGACAGGCATGTCGAGAAATAATGTTTACGGGAATAAAAATTTTTAGAGCAATATTGACGGCGCGAGACGCGATTTAGTCGGCAGTCATCTCCTTTTCACTTGTTTTCTCTCTCGGCATTTTGGGCGCGTGAATCGGCTTCGCCTTCACGACCGAGGTGGTCATTCGGGAATGACCCGTGACGTCATAGAGTTCGCGCACACAGTTTCAAATAAATTTCTCACCGTCAATATTGCACTAAAAAAACCTTTCGCGTAAAATTTATTTTTTGACACGCGTGTCCCAACCAAACAGTTAAAAAACATTTCAGGGGCCCTTAAACAAACAGCAATAAACAATAAACAATATTTAAGTGATATGTTACCATAAAATATCACTTAAAACGGGAATACAATTATGTCCCTGGCTATTAACAACATAAAAATTAGCACAAGATTACAATTAAAGCATTTTTTTTAACTTGGATTGAGCGCGTTGATAATATAAATCAAAAATACGAAAGAGTTAGACAAAGAGGACGAACAGGAGAAACATCCTTGGACTTTCAACACATTGAGGTCTTTTATTGCCAGGCCGACAAGAAACGAGCAGCCGAAGATTTGGGGAAAGGGTTAGTGGGAAAGATGAAACCAGCGAGAAGGAGGGGGTCTAGGAAGGGTGAAAGGGGGGAGGGGAGGGGGAGGGGAAGAGCGAAGAAAAGAGCGAGGTGGCGGGTAGGAAGTAAGGGAGGTTGCGGGGGGGGGGGGGGAAGAAAAGGTGCGGCTTGGCGTGGACAGATATCTCGACACGAAAACTGTCTCCGAGTCAACGTCCGGCAGTCCGGGCCGTCAAGGACGCCAACTCTGGCCCCAGGAAGGTCATCTCTCCCTCCGAGAGCAGGAGTGACGGCGACGAAATGTTGCGCGGCGCTCTTCTCATAGCAAAGGCCTCCAATATTTTCCTCCCTTACCGGGTCTTGTGCGCCCCCGAGACGCGGGTGGTGGGGAAGGCGGAAACACTGGGCGCATGCCCTGAGGTGCACCAGCATCGGGTGTTGCGAGTCTGCCTCATCTTTGGTGATCTCCCGCTGGTACTCTCGTAATCGGTCATTGACGCAGTCAATGACCGTCTG
Organism: Ixodes ricinus; assembly: GCA_037355805.1. NCBI lineage: Eukaryota > Metazoa > Arthropoda > Arachnida > Ixodida > Ixodidae > Ixodes > Ixodes ricinus. The sequence continues at coordinate 4,146 of JAZHYW010062779.1, forward strand.
AGACAAGACAGTCAAGGCGGGGATCGAGAAAAGTCTGATCTCGTCCTCCCGCTCCAAGTCCTGGCCCCCAGGCCTCTAGCCTGGGGGGGCCAGATCGGCCGACTGATAAAGGCCGGATATCCCCGCGACCTGCGGCCGGCCACACTGAAAAGGCTAATCACCGAAAGGCCCGCTCCCTAGAAACCTGCTCGACCGAAATTCGTTGTCATCCCGTGCAATCAGCATCACCGCCCATCGCCTACAATGCAGCCGCCTGACGCTTCAACACCAAAGTCAGGTTCTCATGTCCGTTCGGGGTGGGCACGATGTGCCGCCTCACCAAAACCGCCCTGCCCCGAAGACTGAGTGCTCCAAGAAGGACGTTGCGCCCTTTGTCCCTTGTGCCACCGATCGGGTATACACGGTGCGCCTTTCCTGCGGGTCCAAATACATCAGGGAGACAGGGCGCTGCGTCAATGACCGACTACGAGAGCACCAGCGGGAGATCACCAAAGATGAGGCAGACTCGCAACACCCGATGCTGGTGCACCTCAGGGCATGCGCCCAGTGCCTTCCCCACCACCCGCGTCTCGGGGGCGCACAAGACCCGGTAAGGGAGGAAAATAGTGGAGGCCTTTGCTATGAGAAGAGCGCCGCGCAACATTTCGTCGCCGTCACCCCTGCTCTCGAAGAGAGAGAGATGACCTTCCTGGGGCCAGAGTTGGCGTCAGCTTGACGGCCCGTACTGGCGATATCTCGGGATATCTGTCCACGCCAAGCGGCACCTATTCTTCGCCCTTCCCCCCCCCCCCCCCCGCAACCTCCCTTATTTCCTTTCCCGCCACCTGGATGTTTTCTTCACTCTTCCCCTCCCCCTTCCTCCCTCCCCTCCCTTTCACCCTTCCTAGACCCCTCTCTCTCGCTGTTTCCATCTTTCCCACTTACCCTTTCCCCAAATCTTCGGCAGCTCGTTGCTTATCGGCCTGGCTATTAAAGACCTCAATGTGTTGAAAGTCGAAAGATGTTTGTCCTGTCCGTCCTCTTTGTCTAAAGCGCCGTTCACATATATGCGACCGAGTACGACCGAGAGAGACCAGACTGGTTTTGAGCCTCTTGCGAGTCTTAGCCCGTTCACATCTTGGACCGAGTAGACCGAGAGACCAGACCGGTTTTAGCTTTTGCGATCTCTTAGGACCGGATGCGCTACAGCGGAGCTGGTCCTAAGAGATCGCAAGAGGCAAAATTGGTCTGGTCTCTCGCGGTCGTACTCGGTAGCAAGATTGTGAGCGGGCCTTAACCCTCGTATTTTTGCATTTTTTTTAAATAGGCTACATATACAGGGTGTCACAAAAGAAAATTTACACGGTCTTTTTTACCGCAAAAAGAAACTAGGCATCGCCGAACGCTCATTCTCCGCCCAAAGGTAGCTCTAGGGTCACAACCAGATGCCAAAGTTTCAGTTCGATCCGATAACTTAATCAAAAGTTATAAGTGGTTTTCTAAAAAGTTCATTGGGAAAATGGTGGCCGACGGAGTTATCGAACACATGGGGCTCTATGGCACTAGAAACCGAAAACGGGCAAAAATGGGCTCCGTTTTCCCATTGAACTTTTCTGAAAATCACTTATAACTTTTGATTATGTTATCGGATCGGGCTGAAACTTTGGCATCTGGTTGTGACCTCTAGCGCTACCTTTGGGCGGAGAATGAGCGTTCGGCGATGCCTAGTTTATTTTTGCGGTAAAAAAGACCGTGTAAATTTTCTTTTGCGACACCCTGTAGTAACCATGCTGTGCAGCACAGTATTCGCATAAAAATACGAATTCTTTGCAATGTATTAGCCTTCTGCAATTATTTTTATAACTATAAATGTTGGATAAGTCTGTGTATACGTCTGTATTATTTAAAGATTGATATATTTAATAAGTTAACCTTGGTCGGCCATAATTGCCTATGACCGGCAAACTCTGAATGCAGTTGCAGTAAATGAGAGCGGAAGACCGCAATCCCACATAGACCGTTTTTATAACGACGAGATTTGTGTTAGTTATTCACAAGCAAATTGATGTTTAAAGATGCTAGCAATTTTTATTGCCATGCTGGATAAAAGTCCCGCAGTTCCACGGGGTTTTAAATGGCAACTGCTCTCAAACAAAAGGTTGGCGTTTTTTTCCTAAAGTTGGGAGGTGGAGGCCCGTGGACATGTGAAAGCGTTTTTATATTGTATCCCCGCTTATATCAGTGATACCGTGATACGTCGATTATATTGCAAAACAATGAATTTTATAAAGTGCACCTTCACGGGGCTCATCACCTTTGTGCGTTTGCTCCCAGTGACTTAACCACTTAGGCATAGTGAAATTCGCCGCGATCCTGTGTTTTTTTCTTTGCGTGATTGTTTCAACCGGCGATAGCATACCCCCAACGACAACGAGCGCCATGACGGGGCACTTTTGACGCTGCTTGATTGGATATAAATGACCGTAGCGTCGGCTGCGGTAGGGCTTAGAGTCAAGCGGAGTATACACCAACTCAGACTCTCTGACGTCACGTCACTGCGGTGGCGCTGCTGTCGACACAGCGCATGCGCAGACACTTCAATCATCACAATTTTGGTTTCTGCGCACGCGCAGTGACCACACCAGGTGTGGGCAATACGTGGGCTTAATTGTACAACGAGTTGGTGCACAGGCCAAATAGATATTTGGTTGTGAAAATACTTTTTGTGTATCATTTTGCTTTTAGTCCTCACTCTATGCGGTCATTGCCCATGGTACATACGGTGTTTATATATATGCCTGCCTTTTCCACAATAAAGTGAGTCGGTTAGCGCTTGACCTGTCTATTCTCTCGTGTTTGTATAATCTGAGATATTCCATCTGTACCTAAATAGTCATCAAGTAGTGCAGCAACGTACTTCAGTTTACTTCCTCAAAACTTCTGGATCACCCCCTCCCCCTCCCTCGGTTCGGTCATCGCGATAACAGCGTATACTTACTAGAAAGCGCCAACGAACAGGAAGAAATTCACCTCCCTACTAAGATACCCGTGTGACTTCGGTACACAATCCTCAAAAATGGCCTTCGAATAATGCAATACATAAAACTAGCCGGTGTGGACGTTTGTTGGAACGGGAAAAGGGTTCCCACCCTTCTTGGCCAGGGAACTTGCCATCGTTTAGGGAAACTTTATCTCTGAATTAACGTCTTGAGTTATTTGCAACACTTACAAACTGTAACCGGCGTGATCGAATGAACCCCTGAACCGCCACTTGGTTTTCTTATTGTTTCTTTTTTCGTTCCAGTGCGTTGGGACGCAGTCTCAAACCTGCGACCAAGGACAACTTGTGACTGTACGTGGATACATGGTCATTACTTTGTCATATCTTCAATTAACAAGTAAATTAGTTCTAATCATACCGTGTGTATTGCTCTGACTTTGCAGCCACATCTCTTGGAGATTTTTTTGAACTTCTCGTGGTGAGTGCGTACCTTGGAACGTTTCCCATGACGACCAAAAAACCTTAAAATACACGAGTAGAGCTTTCTCATTGTATTTAAACGCATGATATACATATATTTGTATTGAAACTGTCCGTACACTAATGGCTGCTAATTGGCGAAGTTAGTTATACTATGGCCACTGACAGATGAAGAAACGCAGGAATTATAATTTTCGTTCTTCTTGCTTTGTAATTCGTTTTGCGGTTTTCCTATGGGGTGATTTCATATGACGTAAATCCGAATTATGTTGATAGTTTCTTTTTTTTCAAACAATTTTACTAATATGAAGGATTACATCTCAACATGTTGAGGGGAAGTCAGCGCGGTAATACCTATAAGCTTCTCTGCCCCATGCATTTAAAGCGTCATGTGAATCCTTGTAATGCTCGCCTTCGGCGTACGCCAAACATTTCACAGCAACAAAATGGTGGACAACATTACGTCAGTGAAAAACCCTATAGGCTGCTGCAGCTGTCTCACTCGCTGATAATCAATAATAGGATGCACAAGGCTTGCACGCCCCTCGCTTCTTACGCTGTCAGCAACTACAGAGTGTTTTACCGTAGCCTGTGCGGAGCACAATTTTCCTCTGCTTCTTTTGCAGGGGTTGCGGTGACGTCAGAACGCCGAGCTCTGATTGGCTCAGGACAGGTAGCATTAAGGTATACCCACTATCTATTCAATCAGAGCCAATCAGAACTCGGCGTTCTGAAGACACCGCAACCTCTGCGCAAGAAGCACACGAACTTGTGCATCGCGTAGGGGTAACTCGCGCCGAAGCACCAAAAGTATGAAGCCCGTGCTAACTCGTAACCAACGTAAAGTATAGGCGGTAAAGCAATAAATTTTTTTTTTAAATGAGCGCCCAGCCAACTACATTTTAGACATTACGAGCTTTGAGCATTTTTATGACTGTAGTCAAATAATACATATTTAAAAGAACACTAAATGTCGAAGCGTTCTTAAATGGCAAAATCTTTGGTTTGCAGTGTCTTCTTGGCAACCTGAATGACGCCAATCTGGGGTCGATTTTAGAAAATATTGTCTGCAGTATTTTCAATATTTTAAACGGTATTCTCGGGACACAGCTGATTACGGACTTGCTCGGTGGGATTCTGGATATAAATTGTAAGTGAACTTACCTTTCTTTGTATAGTTGAAGGTTTATTATCTTGATGCAGCTTAATCGGGTGCGCAGCAGTGCGCAGCCTGGTGCGCAGCAAACATTCACATCACTAATATAAGAGATGTCCCGTTTGACTTTCATACAGGTAGCTTATTCAAAAAATTTCATGTCATAAATATCCACACTTTATATGATTACAGGCTTGCTACTAGCCTAAAAGTGGAGCAAATTAGAAATATAATTTTTTTTATAAATCTTGCACAAATCTCGAAACACATTCATAGTTACCTTACACGCGGAGCTGAATGTTGGGAGGTGGTCACACCGAGAACAAACTATGGCACACAAACGCTGAAATACGCTGTTCCTAAATTATTTAATCTGTTTTAGCTTAGCTAAAGGTATTGATTGGGACAAGTTATCGTTGAGTGAAGTGAGGTCACCCTTTTTTCACTGATGATTAGTGTAATTGCTCTCTTTACTCCGTGTTTTGTTCTTAATACTATGAGCTTGTTTTTGTTTTTGTTTGCCCGTCATGCCCTATACGTCATTATTGTGATAATCTAAGGTATTGTGCTCAACATGTTGTGATAGCGATCATTTTCTGGTAAATTTGTGTTTCTCTTTCCATTGCTGTATTCTTTCCCCACTCTGTCGCTGCTGCTGTAGGCGGTCAGGAACCCGTCAAGCTGTGCCTCACAGCTTTTTTCCTGATCACCACCATCATCTCATGATGGAAATAAACACTATTATTATTATTATTATGTGAACGTTTAAGCCATGGTCTTTCTAAAACAAATAATAGTCAACCAAAGGCATGCGAAGTATTGTCGCGAGCGCAGCTGACCAAGCAGGCAGCGCGCTCGGGGCCTAACGGTAATCACGCTTGTCTTCCGCGCAGAAAGCCACGGTTCGATTCCTGCCGCTGCTACACATTTTTGTTGGCTCTTTAATGTGATGTTCTGGTAAATTCGAGAAACGTGTTGCTGATTCGAGGTTAGAATGTTCTACCCGCCGAACCTTCTACGTCGATTGTTCCAGAAGCCCACGCGTGTACAAAAGGGACTCCGCGTGGCAAGCCGGAGTCAGTCTCGCTTCTAGCGCTCGATCCTGCTGTTATGCCGCCATCGACGCCCGCGACGCTATATTGTTATCTTCTGTTTCCTTTTATTTTGGGCGCTAGTTCGCCCCATTAAACGTTTAGTTTGTTTCAGTTTTCGTCACCTCATCAGTTGTCATTCGTGACAGTATTCATTTTCGTGCAGTGCAATCATTTCAGGAGAGCGACTAGGATGCGCGAGTTAGAAATCTTTGTTTCCTAAAATTTCACAGGTTTGGAACAAACGGTCAATTTTTGCAGTTAACATGGTACCTAGCAATATGTTAAATTTAGCATCCACATTTTAGTGTTTCTATTTATTTTTGTGACTTTTCTGGTCCGCAAATTTTTATGATAGCGAGTTATATTTGAAAATGCTTTGTGATCTTGTTATTTTTATATTTCTAGCTTCAACGAAAGTTTCCACATCAATTTCAAATATCTTTCATCTTTTGTAATGCTTAGTGGCGCGTTAGGTGAGCGACTGAACAATACAAATAAATAAATCCCTCCCCCCCCCCCTTCTTGTTAAACCATCTTTCAAAAGCGGAGAAACGAAACATGAGGAGTGGTGGGTTTTGATTGGCCTCACATTTCAGCGTACTGTTGAATCTATAATAGGATGCGCTCCTATTATTCACGTGTTTCGATACCCAGGTGAAATAATAAATAAGGCAAAGATAGACATCTCCAGTTTTTGTTAACATTAAGACTACTTAAAAGGAGGTGCTTCCGCAAGGGTTGAACCACATTGCAAGGACAAGGATAATTGTGATAGAAGTTCAAATTTTTATTTTTCCTTTGCCCACGTATCTCAAGTCCATCCTCATGCCAGGAGAAGCAGACCATGAACAGGCTTACTCGATTATCTTTTACTTTACATGAGCCAATATTTTTTCCGTTAAACCTCTTAAAATGAGAGTTTAAGACTGATAGTTCAAACTCACGTGACAAATCATTTATTTATTTTTTATTCAGTACTGAATTTAGGCGCTTATATGCGGTATATTTATTATGCTAATTGCAATAAACCGTTTGCTTTACATTTTGTAAAAAAATAGCTGTTTTCAGCATTAGCAGTTCTGATATTTTCCATTCTACACTGTATTGGACCTTCTTTTTCCCATGCGTAGCAATAATTCACTGAATATAGCATTCTTTTACCTCTTTAAGGGCTTAAAATGATTAACTTTGATCAAATACAAAAATTAAAGTTTATTGAACGCGTTCGAACTCAGTTTTGACATGAAACTGACCACTTAATATCAGCAGAAACAGAGGGAAAAGCATGTCCTTTTTTATCATGATTACTTTATTGTATTTGTGAGTTTGACGGATTCTTTTTCCGCAGGTTGAACATGGCCATCTCAACGATAATTAGTGGTCAAGACGCAGCGAACTTTTTTCAATATCGCCAGAGATAAACACCGAATCTTCTACTTGGATTCATCAGTCATGGGTCGCGATGCTTTATGTTTCTATGTGCTGCTCTTTGTTGTTCTCTATTTTTAAAACTGGAACGAATTATTAAATAAAGGTATTGCTTGGTTGAGTCAACGTCATCGCTAGATGGTTTCTTTAATGTTTAACGCTTCTTACAGTTCCCACGGTACATGAAATTCTTTTTGAGGTGAATGTGTTCCGCAACAAGAGCAAAAGAAACCCAGGTCATAACTTAGTATGTGAGTACTTTTTGGGTCGGGACTCGTTCTTTCGTGTTCTTATCGGTTAATTCCCCAATCTCAATGGCTGCGAAGAGATAATCTGATTTTCTGAACTATCCATGACCTGCGTCTTTTAAGATACGAGTGACCACAGCAACGCAGGTCAGATGGTCGCGACAAGCATGAGGACATAAACAACCCCCATTTCTAAGCGACCGTCACTTAGAAAGGTATTCGCAAAAAGGCAATTAAAGGAAAATCTATTGGTGGATCCTTATTAAATGCATGATCATGACCCTTGGGGAACGCCACACACGTCCTCCATTGGGACACGCTAACGCTGACCCCTTGAGTTGTCCGTTTTGGATTTCTCTTTGGCTTTCCCTATGGCTTCCTCTATTTTTCCTGCCTTTTTATTTCGTTGCGGGGTTCAGGGCTAGCGTCTCTCAAAGGGGGTCGTGTGTGCCGTTTTCCAAGGGTCGTACAAACGCATTCCCTAAAGATCCACCAATGGATCTTCTTTTAGTTTTTTGCCACCTACTCGGACCAGCACTAGTAGTTAGTTAACACTTCGTTTTGTAGCACGAACCAAGGCATATGCGCTCTGCACAACTGCAAGTTCAGATTCGGCCCAGCATCCGGGCGCTCATTGGCTTCCGCCCTGTGACGTCACCTCCTTCTCGCCTTTGTCCTTCACTACTCTCCTCCTCTCTACGCGGCACGCTTCCTTTTCCAGTGTTTTTCCTCAGACGGGCGCAGTCAGCTTTTTCCTGTCATCTGGGTACTATTGCTAACGCATTAAGACTTGGAAACTCGAGGGCGCATCAAGGCAAGCAAGCTGGCTGTAAATATACGCACCAAAAACGAAGGTGCGGTTTCATAGTCATTTTACAGCGTTCGAAACGCAAGGTCCAGCGGCTCCAGAGCACCTGAATAACGCCCTGCAACCTATCAGATTGTGTCATTAGAGAATAAAAACGTCAAAGCACCAAACGCCAAATACAAGCGTGAAAATAATAGGGCACGCCCCGTGTTGCTTAAGCCGTCATTGAGTATAATACATCTTGCCTTAGGTATTAACCGTCGCAATTCACCATGGGAGTGGATAACATAATGTTTTAGTAAGGACTCGCCAAAAAACTACCACAGTGCGGCTAAAATTCCAGCCATTATGGTACAGACGTTCACTGTACTCATTGCAAGTAACAAAATTACTTGTAATATATTGCTTTCTGGAGTAAATTTGTGTTCGTTTAGATGCATTTAATTATACGATTCACAAGAGTAATCTGCCCACTTTTGGAAATACTAAGGTTACTTCTAGCTGTTCCTAACTTTCCCTCACTTTTTTAATGGCGCCCTTTTTTTTCTATGGAGAAATCCTCAAACGTATAGTTTCCGGCAGAAAGGTGTTTTACCAAAACTTAGTGAATTATAAAAATGATAGCTTTAATTCGGCCATCGTAATCTAATAATGAACAGGATATTGCCACACTAGTAGTAAAACCTGTCGTTTTAAAAATCAAAAGTAATCGCAAAAAGTAAGGCAACTTTGTCAAGAAACTGTGAAATACTTTTCCTCTCGAGTAATAAAGTAATACAATTAAATACTTTTTAATCAAAAGTAATTATAATTATGATCCATTACTTTTTAGAGTAACGTGAAGAAGACTGGACACTATTAATATACAGAACGTAAGGGCGCACGTAAGCTAATGTATATTGAACATTTTGGAGCAACCCGAAACTGAGGAATTACAAACGATGACACCAGCAAAAGAGTGAGAAAACGTTTCAAGGAAAAGTTCTCCTTCTCTTTACTTGTGCGTAGTATTACTATAATTATGCTTTAGTCACTCAAAGGGTATGATACATAGGGTGTTGCTTATCATATTTATGCTTTTGATTTGTGACTCGTTCTTTGGCCAATGTCGCCATCTTATTGGCTGTGGAACGATTACAAGAGGCTAGGAACTCCCAGCGTCCTGCGGTTCGCAACGCAAGGAGAACAAAGTGGGCTCCAAAAGCGGGGCCGACGGAGATTCCACCTGTCACCCCACATCGGTTTCGATACTCGGGGCCAAGTCGGCCCAACTTGGGCTGCTCACCGAGCTTCCCTCGTGAGACCTACAGGGGGCCTACTTGAGCAGCCCACATGGTTTGCCCTCGCGGTACCCACAGGGAGCCTACTTCGGAAGCCCATGTGCCACCCCCCACTCCCCCCGCCCCTTTGTGGGACTTGCAGGTGGGGCAGCATACCTAGGCTTTTGTCGAGGGACTCTTAGCGCAAAGTGTGCTCTGAAAAGGGGGCCGACGTGTGTCCCCCGTCCTTTTTCAAGTCAAGCCAAAGTGGGGCCCGCTTGGGCAGCCCACCTGGGCCGCCTAGGGGGACCTATGAGGGGCCTACTTGCGAAGCCCACATGGTCTCGCCTCGTGAGACCCACATTGTGTCTAATTGAGCGGCCCACAAGGACACTCATCGTGGGGCCCACAGCGGGCCTACGTGAGCAGCCCTGAGGCGCCCTCAGGGCTGCCCTGGGAACCTCATTTCATTGGGTTCTAAAGGCGATCGACCAATTGAGGTTGCCCTGGGATTAAGCTCTTTCGTTCGGGGTCATTTCTTTATTTCCTTACGGTGTGGGCTATGGCAAGGCATACGAAATTGAGCATGTCTCACTTTCCCCGTGTGCCTACTCGAAATATTACAATTTTGATAGATCAATAAAACGTCCTGAGCAAGCACATAAAAAAGTAGACATTTGAAGTGTTAGAAAGGAAACAAACAAAACAACTGGAGATTTCTATATACAATCCTGTTGGGCAGGTAATCGGGATGCATAGCCAGCTTGAGCCGTCTACAGACACGTGCATTTTAGAACAGATATGGCAATCTGATGAGAGTGTTCCCAATTCAATTTCAAATTCAATACTCTGCCTAAGAAATTCCACTTTGCGTAAAACCAACTTGTGAACGTACACGATGAGTTGTAAATTAGTAATAAAGTTCAGCAAGCCTAGAATTTCTCCCTCACGGTTGAAATTACAATCCTCGGTGATGTGATATTAAATTCAACCTATCTCATATGTTGAACTTCCAGAAACTGCAGTATATGTTCTCAATACTAGTGGAAAGTGCCGTTTTGGGAGTGGTACAGCTAGACCAAGTCGGTCATGCCCACGTTTTGCTCCCATGGAGGCCACATCTATGCTAACCTTGCCCCCGTATTCGCGTCCCCAGCTCGTTGTTCGCCCTCTCGCGGCGAACACGAGAAATGTTCTAGTGAGGGTTCCCCCGTTCTCCTGCTCAGCGGGCACGGCGGAACAGCTCGTGATCATGCCTCCCGAAATGTAATTCCCAAATGCAAACAGCGCTCTTCACTGTCCAAATGTAGTGCTGCAGCCGATATGGGATTGCACCTTATTAGAGAGTTTCAGTATTGCCTAGAGAAAGAAACGCAAGCGCTGTGCGTTTGTGTTAGAGTTGCATGCTCCATGCTGCGCATGCCCGTCCTTGCCACGCTCCAACCCAAGACCGCAATTTCGGACTCCGCCCACGTGCGGTGTTGAGCACGCAACACTAACGGAAACAGACAGTGCTTGCGTTCGCTGGTATACGCGATACTAAACTCGCTACTGTTTCACCGGTTTCCAAAACCGAAACGTTCTGGAGGGGGCCAGATGCGCAAGGTGGTAGCGGTCCCTTCGAACTGGAAAGGCTGAAATTAGCAAAAACCACGGTGCGTAAGAATTAAAGAAACTAGATGTTTTAAAAGATAAAAAAAAACAGTTCCCGTTTTCATTTCTTTTTTTTTTTTTTTGGGGGGGGGGGTGGAGAGGGGCAATTTCTGCGAAAGGTTTGGCGGCGACTTTGGAAGTTTTGCCGATTGTCAAACGTCTCGACTTTGGTAGCACCATATATTTTACCCACATTTAATGTATTTTTACATTGATTTCTCAGATTAGCTAGAATGTTTTAATTGAGTTCCTACTATTTTTATTTTATAACTTGTTAATTAAAATGCTAGCACTAGTGATGATAATTTTCACACTTTTGATTGCAATCCTTTTTCGCGCGTTAGAAATTAGATCCTGAGCCACGAATTATATTAGAGCTTGAAAAACTACATAGTAACAGATCTTAATTCTACTATCAATACAAATTACAGCAACAAAGACCCCGATAAACGCCACGATCATAAAAAACGCCATTTAACCATAATAGTCTTTCCAGAAAGGTATAATTTTGTTTTATTTTAGAGCGAAGCTCTTAGGCGCCCATTTTGTGGGTTTCGCGGCGTCGCCGTCGGCGTCGGCGTAGCCGCGCGTTGCATTATAAAAACATTTCCCCATAAATTTATAATTTTCCCGCTAAATGGAACGGGAAATTTAGCGAAAACTTCCCGCTATACACCAACTCATGTTTACAAACAAACCGGAGCGCCCCTAGCGGACGCCACCGGCGCCGCGCATGCGCGGTGGATGGTGGGCAAGAAGCTCGCCGTCGCCCATAAACAAACCATTGAATTGCGTTGTTGTCGGCGTCGGTGGGAGTCACCGTGCTCTTTTTCGCGTTGGAATTGTTGATTTTTCGATCTCCTAACAATGTCTGACGACTTGAGCGGCCTCAGCAAAATTAACGAGGCGAAACTTTGCGTGACTAATGTGACGTGCGGCGATTCATTTCACGTGCGACGCCGCAGAATGGGCGCTAAAGCCTGACTCCCACGATGAGATTCTGCTCGCTATTTTCAGTCGCGACGTCGCTCGGGCTGCAAAAGCGTGGACCGTAGCTGAGATGGTGGACATCGATACTGAAAACCGCAAGTAGAATCGGGCATTACAAGTCGGTGATGGCCACTGGTAACAATGATCAACATCTTCTTGTATCTACTGTTTACACTTAGCCTACTTACCCCAACCAACCTTCAAAAGTGTTTTGAGGCCTGCACTTAGTTCTTATCGCAATTACCGGGTCAACGTTTGGTTTACGGGCCGCTGTCGTTTGAACGAGCTGACGACAAAAAGCAGACAAGTTTGAAAGAGCAGACGACAGTTCGAACGCATGCGCAATGGAGTACGGGCAAGAAGCACCGCGTCCCGCGTCAACAAACCATTGGAATGTCACGTTGTCGGCGTCTGTGTGAGTCTGCATACTCTTTTTCGCGTTGGAATTGTTGATTCTACGTCCTCATAGCAATGTCTTACCACTTTAATCCCCTGAGCGAAATTATCAAGGCTCGTTACGCCACTAAACTTTGCGAAAATAATTTGACGTGCGGCGATTCATTCGCATGAACGCCGCAGAATGGACGCCAAAACCATGATGAGATTGTTCTAGCTATTTTAGGTCGCGACGTCGCTCGTGCTGCAGAAGTGTAGAAGGTAGCGGCGATGATCGACGTCGATACTGAAAATCGGAAGCGGGACAGATCAAGCGTAACAAGTCGGTGATAGCCACTGGTACCAATGATCAACATCTTGTATCTACTGTTTACACCGAGCCTACTTAAGTCTTTTGAGGCCTGCATTTACTTTTTATTGCAATCACCGGGTCAAAGTTTGGTCTACGGGCCGCTTTTGTTTGAACGAGCAGACGACAAAAAGCAGACAAGTTTGAAAGAGCAGACGAAAGTTCGAACGATCAGGCGGCCGTGTGAATTTGAAGACGCACTGAACCCGTGGGTGGTCCGGACAACTTGGCGGTTTTCTCTCGTTCATGATGGAACAAAGCAAATACATCTGGCGACCACAAAGTTGTTGCCCGCACAAGCAATCGTAGTTCGACAGCGTCTGGTTTGCCCTTTTCACGACTACTATCCACGTTCTCGGACGAACGGAGGGAGCAGAAGCACATGAAAACTGATCTTCAAACCTTTCCAGACTCTCTTGGTACAGCCCCCGTCGCAGCATTTTGACGAGAAAGTAGGTTTTTTGTCTGGTTTCTTCCAAAGGAACACACGAATGCATGTCTCGCACGGCGACTTCTGCCCACCGCCCCAGACCGGAAGTGCGTCCGACGCGCCACCACCGCGGCGTGACGTAGAAGAGTTGAGTTCGTGTATATGGAAGCGGACCAGGAGAGGAGAAGGGGAGGGCAGGAGGGCGAGGAGGGGCACACCCTCTCCTCCGTACCTTCCCCTCCTCCTCCTCAAGAGGTGCGCTCTAATTCGGTGTTACAGAAGATTGTAAACGTCTTTCATTTTTTAGCATATTCAAAACTCTGATAATGTGGAGGCTTATGCTAGTTGGTAATACATTCTTCAAAGCTCTGACATCTTTATAAAGATAGACAAGTATTCAAACACTGGATGCAACATCAAGTTCTCTGGGTCACGCGTTACTTTAAAAAACACGAACACTTCTGTTGTCTCTCTCGGATTACGTCTTTGGATTTTGTAGTGAGAACACCGTTTCTTATGTTGTATGTTTTGGGAAAATATTCTAAACTCATCACCCGTGGCTATATTTTGTAAAATTTTGTTTTGATTCTGTTACTTTTGTGCTGGGAGTAATATTAGAGCAATTAATCATCTAAATATACACTCTTAATCTGGGACCACCTAGGAAGCCACCTATAGCTGTGACAAATGAGATCCAACTTGTCACGGCAAATTTGGCGCCATCTAAAATTGCCAGCCCGTTTGCCGTCCCTTTTTAGGTGGCACCAAAATTTGCCGTGACAAGTTGGATCTTGCCGGCCCGTTTTTTAGCTGGCCCGTTTTCTAGCTGGCCCGTTTTATAGCTGTCCCGTTTTATAGCTGGCCCGTCCTCTAGCTGGCCCGTCTTCTAGGTGGCCCGTTTTCTGCTGGCCATAGACCTTTCCTGTGTACTCTCGTCCCCAGCCACTTAATAGGTGTATCCGGTATGGGCGACGAAAAAATAATCCAACGATTCAACCTGCAAACGGTAAAAAAATAAAGGGGAGGCAAAACGAGAAAGTGTGACGGTTACGCTTATATCCTAAATGCCTTCTATTGGCATGGCAAAGGCAAAACAATGTTTTCGCCCATACTGGAAGTGACGTCAATTCAAGATGGCGGCGCACTTGCAGAAAAAGGTCTATAAAATGTCCCGTCGTCCACTCCCCGCAGAGTATCTCGGAGGGTTCAGGACTGTGATCCACAAAGAAAGCCAGGGGATTAAGAAGTAGAGGAAATTTTCACCGTAAAAATAAAGCTGTGAATTGGCACTGAGCCTGTCGTGAGACGTCATGCACATAGTCACGTCGCAGTTTTACTTTTGAGTCGCAAAATATATTGGAAAAGCATTGTCAAACTCAATTTGTAGACTTTAGAGATAGACTTCGAGTGCTCTAGGGGAAAGTAAATATACAGGAATTGTTTCAAGGACAAAACCGATAGTTTCTAAACATTTAAAAGAACAGTGGGTCCACAGGTAAACAATCCATTTATTTGTTTAAATTAGATGCACAGCTGAAGATACAGGCGATGCTTTGTTGTAATAAATACCACATTCAAACAATAAAATAGAAAAGTATGTGAAAACTTCTGTCACTTGCTAAAACATTGGTGGAGGCATGGTCGTTGCTTTCCCTTGACACACTTGGCGAACTAGGACCCGCCGCAGTTGAAGGTGCGCTATCCGAGCCAAAGTGTGTTGTAGGCAGCCGGAGCTTCGTGCCACAAGACGGGTCTCCGCGGCACGTCCGAAGGCCAGTTGCCTCTGTCGTCAAGGCATGATGCTGCTGTGATTAGGAATTTTCAGCATTTTATTATAAGAAAATAAGGGAGAGAGAACGTGTCTTGTATCTTAATTACGCTCTAAAATTTATCAAACAGCTGGTTTTTTTTTTCGAAAGTAGCTTGCTGGGCGTTAGAGTCTATTCAGATGCTGAGTCATCGGCCACAAACATGGCCGCTAACATAACGATGTATTCATATGCTCTACGGAAAACAAAAGAAATCAAAAGAAATTCGCCAATTAGATAAACCGCATTTGCTTTCGGCGGCCATGCTTGTTTGTAGTTACTCGACATTAAAAAGCAGTCTGACGTCAAATGGATAGACCCTATAGCTTTGGTGGCAGTTTGAAGAGTGGGAACAAAACAGTAATTTTTGACGCCACCATGCAGGGTAGCTATAGGTTATCCACTTGCCAGGATCTACAGGTCCATGGCTCCATATTATACAGGCTGCGTCATGAAACGCGGACTATATCATGGCTCAAAAACTACACGTTGCACATAAAAAGCTAATTTTGTTTAGTATGAAAATTCATAAAGTTTGAACGTTCAAAGAAATATGGTGTCGAAAATCTTGAATAATTAACTTTCTGTAATTATTATATTTAAAAGTATGGTCAGGTCAGGGTAAACACCTTGCTAAACTGCGTCAAGTATTGTAAAACAGATAGTTTGTCACTTTTTTCTCAAAAATATTGTTTAATACAATACATTTCTCAAATTCAGTTAGCCTAATAAAAGCTTATAAACTCATTCACACAAAAGAACGATTCGGCTGACGTTGACGGTCGCGTGAGCAAACGAGGGTGCACGCACAAGGGCAAACTTAGTGTATTCTAGATGTTACATTCATAATAAATTTTAGTATAAATGTTCCTTGTGTGGCCGTCAGGCACGTAGCCAGGATTTTGTTTGGGGGGGGGGCGCCCATGAAAAATGGCTGCACGAGGGGGAGGGGGAGAGGAGGCCCCAGCAAAATGGAAGATTTGGGGAGGGGGGGCCCGGGCCCCATGGGCTCCCCCCCTCGAATACGTGCCTGGTGGCCGTCCTCCTTTGCTCAACGCGATCGTCGACGCCGGCCGAGACGCGCGACTATATACCTCGGACGGCAAGCTGATGAGTGCGCCGTATAGCGCCGTGCTCTATCGGTGGACACTTCGGCAAGAGAAAGTACCCCCCATTAAACTATTTACACCTTTGTGGCTGTAAAATGCTGGTGGCCACCGTCGAAACATAGCCGGCTGCTCTTTGCCTCACCTACCATTGGCAACCGTAAGGGCTGCGACTGTGACTCCGATAACTTTAAAATTGTCACCCACCACGAGTGCTTGTGCACAGCCGAGCCGGCGTCAAACGCGAAGAGTTCTGCGCTTGTAGCCGTTATGGTAAGTCTATGCTAAGGTGAAACGAAGTAAACCTGTTTTCTGCTTTCCAGCGGCGACGCCAGCCGGTATCCGAATACAATGAGAAGAGGCGATTCCAAACGTGCTTTTTACGAATGCAAAAATATTGTGTATAGATACCTGTATCGTCCAGAACAGGGTCCCACTTGTACTCTGTTGGCGAGAACAAAGTGTAACTAGTTAGGAACTCTTTTAGCAATTGACTCTAATCTGTTATTAGCCAGTAAGCTTACATAATTACCCAGTCGGTTATGCTGAAGAGGACTGTGCCCGCAGTAACGGCAACCTGCCAAGTTGGCTCAGTAGTGATGGTCGTGCTGGTCGTGCTGGTCGTGCTGGTCGGGCTGGTCGTGCCGCCAGATCAGTGCGAACCCATCGCATTCACACGTTTCCTCATGGCTGCACAGCCCGCGTCGAATTCTTTCGGTATTCTTCGACGTGAGCATCCTGAAGAATTAACTCGCTGTCCCGCGGCTTCGGCGCATTCTCTAACATAGGCTTCTACATCACCATGATAAGAAAACAAAAGTTACCCGCAGATGCTTCCGATTAGATTCGTACTTCGTACGTTCGAAATTCATCGTCCGAAATGATCGTTAGTGGCATGCGTGCCCGCTGGCTTGCGCCTGCGGGGAACGCTGGGCGGTAAAGCCCCTCGATATGTTTTCGTTTGTCTTGCAAGTAGCGTCAAATGCGCGAGCGCACGTGGCCCGTGTCTCGAGCGGCCCTTGAAGCAAAATGGCTGCGCAGCACTGAAAATGAGCGGCCCTTGAAGCGAATGGCGGTGGAGCGCGGGCGTCGTGGCACGTGTCTCGCGCGTTTCGACAACAATGGTTGGCGGTACTTGTAAAAAAACGCTTGTATCAAGGGGGCTTTACTGGGCGGCCTCAACTTCCGCCATCTAGCGGAGAGCAAAGTGTTTTATTTCCGCTATTATGCGCATAGCCGGCCCGTTTTTGCCGGCCCTGCACAAACGGGCCGCCAAAAATTACAGGGCCGCCTACGGAGCCATCTATATTGCCATTCGCACCATCAAAGAGGGATGGGCTAACCGTAGCCGTGACGTTGTACACGGCTATTTTGACGGGGCGGGATCGCGTTCGCGGCTAAGTCCTGAAAACTTTGAACGTCACGGCCACGGCCGTGACGTTTGGCGGCCCCAGATTAAGAGGGTACGAAACCCACTAAAAAGCCCGGTTCATGCTTTCGCAGGACAATTATCTGAGCGAGAAGAAGCAAGAAGAGCACACAAATATCACCACTGATTTTTTTAAACATATAGACTATTTTATGTTGCTTCGGAGGTGTATGAAAGAGCCTGTCTTTAAAGGGACCCTGCACTCTCCAAAATATTTTGAGGTGCCTGAGCCATACACGTATGTCACAAAATAAAGTTTCGGCGAACAACTTCTGTAGCTCAATGATTACGCTGTGGGACACATCTTGAGTTATGAAAGAATCAGAAATGAAGACCTATCCCGAGAAATAAAATCCAAAATAGATGTTAGTTTCGGTTTCGATCCAGAATTAAAACGTGCCTCCTGGCGTATATATCGCCAGGAGGCACGTTTTACACCAGTGTTTAGCGTGCCTCCTGGCGTATATATCGCCAGAGGCACGCTAAACACTCTTTCCGTTTTCAGGATAAAGAGATGACCAGAGCTCATAACACCCTAGCTTCCTCATATACACCAACTCATGTTTACAAACAAACCAGAGCGTCCCTAGCAGACGCCACCGACGCCGCGCATGCGCGATGGGGGTGTGGGCATGAAGCTCGCCGTCGCCCATAACCAAACCATTGGAATGGGATGTTGTCGGCGTCGGTGTGAGTTCCGCGCTCTTTTTCGCGTTGGAATTGTTGATTCTACGTCTTCCTGGCAATGTCTGACTACTTGAGCGGCCTCAGCGAAATTAACGAGGCTCGTTACACCACAAAACTCGGCGTGAATAATGTAATATGCGGCGATTCATTCCGTATGGACGCCGCAGAATGGACGCTGAAGCCTGATTAACATGGTGAGGTTCTGCTTGTTATTTTCAGTCATGACGTCGCTCGGGCTGCAAAAGCCTGAGCCGTAGCTGAGATGTCGACGCCGGTACTGAAAATCGCAAGCATAATCGGACCGAGTGTATCAGGCATAACAAGTCAGTGATGGCCACTGGTGACAATTATGAACATCTCCTTATATCTACTTTTTACACCGAGACTACTTACCCGAAGCAACCTTCCAACTTAAACGACTTTTGAGGTCTGCACTTCTTATCGCAATTACCGGGTCAAAGTTTGGTCGACGGAGTTCGGGCCGCTGTCATTTGAACGAGCAGAGGATATGTCAGAAACGTTTGAGAGAGCAGACGACAGCTCGAACGATGAGGCGGCCGTTTGAACGTGATGACGCACTGAACGTAGTCCGCAGGTGGTCCGTGCAACTCGGCGGTTTTCCCGCGCCCATGTTGGAACAAAACAAATAAATCTGACAACCACAAGTATCCGTGAATCCAATTCAAATTTGCTTCCCGCCCAAGCAATCGTGGTTCGACGGCGTCTGTTTTTCCTTTTTCACCGCCCCTGTTCTCGTTCTCGGACGAACCGAGCAGGCAGAAAACGCATGAAAACTGAAATTCAAACCTTTTCCCACTCTTTTGGTAAAGCCCCAGTCGCGGCGTTTTGACAAGAAGGCAGGTTTTTGTCCAGTTTCTGCCGAAGTAACGCAGAAATTCACGTTCCCCATGGCGGCTTCCGCCACAGCCTCACACCGGAAGTGCGGCCGACGCGCCACCACCGCGCCGTGACGTAACAGAGATGAGTTCGTGTATAAGCAGGAATAATCTGTGTCGCTCAGTTAAGGTAGCACACTGAAAGGCTCAGCAAGTGGTATTCAGGCACGCAACTCCGACCCTCACTATAACGGCCATTTTCAAAAACGAGTGGCGCCACCTATACTGCATTTGAGTCGCGAATAGCCGAGGTGGGACCCAGAGTTAGGCATGCTCACACGGTGCCCGCGTGGAGACTACCCTTGTACTAACTCTGCATCCGTTTAACCGAGGTGGGACCCACGGGGCTTCGCACGGGCGGCCCAAGTTGGGCATGCCCACGCTTTGCCACTGTGGAGCCCACATCAATGCTAAGTTGGTCCCTGCACAGTCGAGAGGGGACCCAATGGACTTTCACATAGGCAGTCCAGTTGGGCATACCCATGCTTTGCCACCGTGGAGACCGCACCATTGTTAACGTGGTCCACGCACAGCCTAGGTTGGACCCACGGGAGTTTTACATGGGCAGCCCAAGTCGGTCATGCCCACGCTTTCCGCCATGTAGACCCCATCTTCGCAAACTTGGGCCCCACACAGCTGAGGTGGGACCCAAAGGGGTTTTACATGGGCAAAACAAGTTGGGCGTGCCCACTCTTTGTCGCCATGGAGCCTCATCTTCTTAAACGTGCCCCGCTGAGCCGAGGTGGGACGCACGTGTTTTTATAGGGACAGCCCATGGTGGGCATGCCTATGATGTTCCGCCGTGCAGCCCACAGCTTTGCTGACTTGGCCCCAGCGAAGACGAGGATGGAGCCACGGGTGTTTTACATGGGCAGCCCAAGTCGGACATTTCTACGCTTCGCCACCGTGCAGCCCACATCATCCCAACTTCATCCCCGAATAGCCGAGGTAGTACCCATGGGGGTTCTAAATTGGCAGCCCAATGGGCATCCGTTTCACAAGAAACCCCTTTCAAAAGTCCGCGCCAACGCCTGTCCGCCATTGTTTGCTGACATACTCTGAGCATGTATTGGACACGGGTGTGACGACAGCGTTCGGCGAGCAATCGGATCCAATCATGCGCCTTGTGTCCAAGCAATGGCGACTGCCTATGTTGCTTGAGGTACTTTTGAAAAGTGTCCATTGCCTACACTCTTAGAAAAAAGGGTATGAATAGTCCTCCCTAAAAGGAGGAACGGTCTTGTAACCTATGTTCCTACATAAAGGGAGAAACCTTCGTCCCTGAAGCAGGGGAGCAAATAGTTCCTCCGTCGCCTGCATCTCATTATGGCGGCCCTGAATCGAGCAAATCGAGCTCAATAAGGCTTAACGAGGACGCTACGTCTCTTGTACGGGACGAAAGGAGCAGCAAATAAAAGCGTAACACGAGCTTTCCGCGAACTGTGTTTATTTCCGAAGCAAGGTTCCCCCGCAGGTACAGAAACTTAAGTTTCGAAAGCAGTTACTCAGTCTTCTCGTCGTCAGCACTGCGATGTTAAACGGAGACAACCGATACCCAGTTACTTCGCGCACTTCACGTCTTACCTTTGCTGTTCCTCGAGTCACAATTATTTCGCCAACCGCACACCAAGGAGGAATGGCAAACCAAACCGCAAAACCAAAAGCCGCTCTCAAAAGAACAAACTCGAAGCCGCTGTTTACCGCGTAGCGTGAAAGAAGGTTAAATCGCTTGCCACCAGATGGCAGGTTCAAGCAGAGTAATTGCAAGTAGCTAAGCTAGGTGGCGCTAGGTACCGCCAAATTCATGTTCTACAAAAAATATTTTTTTATTTCCTCAGGCTACTCATGCGCTTTCGGATCCTCTACTACACACACATGTACACACATTACGCATACCACAAGCATCAGGTGAACATACATTGAGGAGATACACACACATTGCACATACAAACGTCAATATCACGGCACACTAACCCGAACACTACGCCCGAGCTCTGCGTTTCCGTCTTTTATACTGGTCGTTTTGACCGTACGGAACTTTTCGGTGACTCCCTAAACAATAAAAAATATTCCCAGCATGTTGATTTTTTCCCAGCAATGTCATACCCCTGAGAGTATTTTGAATGGCTCAGGGGATGAATCTCTTATTAAAAAGTAAACGCTCGATCATGCCGTAAATATTTGAAAGCCAATAAATCAAGCCGCTCCAATGCGGCTCGAAGCCATGAGTTTGTTTCCCCGCACGGCACGTCGTAGCCTGTATTTCTATTGTAGTGTCTGTTTTTCTATTTGTGCTGTTTGCGCACGGCTTCAATTGCCGTCTTGAATTAATCTCTGTAGAGCGGATATTCACTCAGCTAGTGATGCTTCACGGGCAGAGAAATCGCTTTTCGATCAACTTCAATGCAGTGAAAGCAGAAAGCCGCGACTTGCGGCAGGTGTTAAGTGTACGGAGCTACGCCGTGGCCAGCTCGAAAACTTCTAGCGCTCATCCCAGCGCGCCACTTGGAGGGCAGTTTCTCCAGGAACCGTAGTATATTTAACCAGCAAAATAAAGGGTAGCTATTTTCTTTTTTTTTAGATTTTACCTACTATTTCTTTTTAATGCTGAAATTCCACACTGTAAATATACGTGCTTTCCGTCATAATTTCGTACTTTTCAGTCTTTTCTACAGAGCGCAATAGCTCTCGGGAGGAGACAACCGACAGTCACATTGGCCACACTACGATAGGAGCTTACTGTTCAGACCAGCGTTCCAACATGACAATCCGCACGTCGACCGATTGCACCTAATCCCTCAAGTGGTCTTAAACTCTTTAATGTAAAGCGGAATGTCAACCTGCGACACCCCGCCCCCTCCGATCACGGCCCGACCAGCCGCATCAATGCCCGACAGTTTACGTCATCTCATCTTGTTGTTACACCACTGATACGCGAACACACGGTCACATCGGCGATAATTCCAGTCTTTTGTTCACAACGAACAACACTGCCGTCACGATGTTGGTGCTATGTTTCTGACACGCAGAAATACGAAGCCACGTTGATTGCCGGTTGGCACTCGGCATCGGAAAACAGAACCGAACTCAGCACGGGAGGCACTCTAGGCAGCCGGCAGCAAAAACCTGCCGGTCTTGGACGCAGTTCCTGCGATTTCCATAACGTCGAAAACGTCGACAGAGTTCCGAGTGGTTCCGCTACTGTAGATCCGCGTGCGTCCCACAATTCAGAGACGGCCATCTTACCCAGTGTACGTAGCGCTGCTGGCACTGCTCCGGAACTTCGCTGTTTCTAGCGGCTTCGTTTGCTCGTTTGATAAAATTAGTGATCAAAACATCGATGCAACCGAAATGTTCTGCTCGTTTGGACTAGAAGACGGAATTACAGGCGGCCTTCGCTGCCGCTGAAGCTCAATCAACTCAACAACATTTATTAAACAACGTGCGCGACGTGCTCGAAAAATGAAACCGAAAGAAGATGGGTCGGGAAGGCGAAAGCTTTCTCCCGTCTGCCTGTACAAGGAGGAAAACATCTCGTTCCTCCCTTGTTCTCATGTCCGCTTGGGGGCGCGTCAGTAGAAGGGAGGAAGACGCGTCGTTGCTACCTTTTTCCTCCATTTTTTTCTTAGAGTGTAGAATAAATTGCCTATAGGTAAACGGAGAGCGCATACGAGATAACGGTGGTAATTCACAAATTACACAAGGGAAAATTGTTAAAAACGACGATAATTAAGGTATTTAAGGCACAAAGAAAGTCTTTACTCACAAACAAACTCATGTTTATCAGTACCATGATTTATAAAAAAATACTTTCAGCTTTTCCACTCTCGTGAAGAAAGAAAACCAGCGGAGCTGTACTATGGCGGAAATTAAGTATTTATAAATGTAAGGATTAAGGTGTGATTGGGTAACTAGTTAAGTGAGAACCGTATTGTCCCCGGTTGTCTTTGTTATGCCACGTCAACCGCCGAAGGCTCATAAACGGGAGTCGAGGCGCCACTAGTCGTTCCTCGACCACGTTCAACCTCGGTAGGTGCTCCGGCACGGGTGGGAACTCGTAGCCGTTCACGGTCGCGAACCGCGGCACCGCGCCTTTGAGCAGGGAATCTCGGCACGTTCTGCGCGCCAGTTCTTTGTAGACGTCAGCCGACTCCATACACTGCCGGAATGCGCACGTGACCTTTCCCGATTCTTCACGTCCAGCACGCCGCCGATCGTGGATAAGTTTTCGGCGAACCAGAGTCGGTCGCACACGGCGCACGTGACGCCAAACGAGTTCTCCACGAACTCCCTCCGGAACCTCGCCGTCGCACCCGGAAACTGTTCAGCCGGCGTGGAGTGCTGTCGTCGCCGGGCCTCGCGCTTGCGCTTGGCCTTCGTAGCCCGCCGCCGCCGTTTACATCGCTAGTTCTGTTCTCGGCGGCGGCTTTCCAGGCAAGCGATGTGCTCTTCTTTCGCAAGGGAGTCTGAAGCGATGAACGCAGTGGAAGTCGAGGCGACAGCGGCTGCACGTCGGTTGTCGGACCCATTCGCGCTGCTGCGTACGTCGCCGCTTTTTCCGCACCCAGTCTTCTTTTCCCGAAAGGGCACGCGCACGGCCCATCCTGAGTCTAAGCCGAAACTGATAAGAGCGTAGGAAACAGCGCGCAAAACACACGAGAACAAAGAAACACGCATGACAAGGACGAGGACGAGGACGAAGAAGAAACACACGTGACGAGCGCAGCGCTCGTCACGTGTGTTTCTTCTTCGTCCTCGTCTGTTTTTCGCGCTGTTTCCTATGATGAATTCCCACCAACTCGCCCAACTATCCATTCTTCTATGATAGCTGGAAAGGTTGCCGCCATCTACGAACGACGGCGGCAAGCAGATTGGTTGTGTGCTTGCCGCCGTCGCTTATAGATGGCGGTAGCTCTCCAGAGGTTTTTGGAGGTTTGTGTCGACAAGATTTTGGTACCGGACACGATCCTTGGGAAAACCCAGCCCTTAACAGCTCCGCTGTAAAAAAATGGAAATCTCGACTGTCCTCCTTCTTGATAGTGTTTCAATAATAAATATTGATTGCAATTAATAGTAACTAACAAAAGTTTTCCACCAATATATCGGTCGCGAATATTCCGAATCAAAATTAGAACAATTGATATATAGATGTTGTGACCAAAATACTTCTGAAATAGTTTTCATAAGCGGTGTTTCGTTCTCTGTAGTGAGCGACATTTTGAGTGCTTTGCGGTTTATCCAAACTGCTGAGCACGCAGGAAATACACTTGTGCTGAGTCCTGGTAGTTTCTAAATTACAAAAAAGTACTAAGACAAGGACAGACGAAGAAGTGGACAGAACAGGCGCTAACTCACAACTCCTGTGCACTTCTTCGTCTGTCCTTCTCTTAGCGGTATTTGTAATTTAGTATGTATAATCAACTAGCCCGCCATAATATTCTGGTAGTTTCGCTGTCCACGTAAAATAATTCTAAAACCGCGGTAAAAAAAGAAATCTGGTAAAGCTACAGTGTTGCTGATTTGTCGTGGTTTTCAATTGCAACATCTTAAGAAATAACCTTTGTATTCTGCTTTTCGTTTTTCATTTGTTTCTTGGATAGTTGCTTTTAGTGAGTCCGAACTGGTGAGCTTGTGAGTTTCCAGATTTTTCACCCTTTTCAAGTTTCCGAATCTCTTGCTCTCGAAAGCAACCATTTTTTTTTATTTGTTTCTAATTCTCCTTTATGTTTGAGCCACATCTGTCACACGACAATAACATGGCAATAAAACCGGGGTTTTCGTTTTGTCTTGTTTGTACCTCTATTTTATAATTACTCTCAAACCTAACCGCAGCGGTTTCTCATTGTCGACGTCGACCCTACTGAGTGAACAGAACCAACATAATTGAAAATTACACATACCTCCACTGCCATTGACCTGATAAATGTTTTGTCCGTAAATATTCCACTTGAATGTGATGAGTTTTACTGGCAATATGTTATTAGAAAATAATGCATAAAAAAAGGAATGGCACGTGTACCATTTTTACGGGCGTATAGCACTGTTAGTCTAGGCCGGTTTATCATTAGATTTATATTTAACCTGCGAGCTATCGCTGCATCCTGTTATGTATCACGAATCACTCATGTGAAATGTGAAACGGCACCTGATTGACGCCGAGTAAACGTCACACCAGCAGTGTTTTTGTTTGTTTTATCTTTTGGTGGGCAGTGCACCATGAGCCTTTTGTTAGATAAATAGAGATTGAATTAGCGCCAAGCCACCGAGCCTACCTAGGATTTCGCCAGGAGTAAAAATGTATCGAAAGTTACACATTTTAGTAACCAAACATGAATTCCGCTGTACTTGCCACTTTGTGTGTTCTCTTCGTCTATGTGCACCAGGCCTCGGCTACTGAAGACCATAAGAAAATTTTCTAAATACTTTACCTCCTAATTTTTAATCAGTATTGTTTTATGAAAGCCGATTATGTCTTCAATTTTGTCTGCCGATTTGTTTTTGAGCTCTGCTTGTTCTCTCTTGGTTTTGATCTTATTTGTGTAATTTCTTACATACAGGTTCTTGCCTCAACATAACCTTGTCAAATATCCTGGGTCTTGGGAAGGTATCCGTCTTCCAACATAGTGCCTTGGTAAAACCCCTCAAACTTTAAATATTTTTAATAGTTGTTTCCTGTGACATATAATTAGCGTTCGGGACCGTAGTTATTACATCTCCAGGAATGTGTACCACTGTAAATTACTTTAAGTTTCTCATGATTAGTTTTCGAAGCAGAGAATTGTATTAGGCTCTTAAAGTTGTGATCCGCTTTAAACCGTCTATACATCACTTTTTTACCATTCACAAGTCAAACCGAAGTAAAGGCTTGCAGTTCAGAGAGTCAACGTGTTTTAAAGAGTAAAACGTTCATGTTCCTGCTTTCCATAATATTACAGGACATACCGCATTGTCTAAATACTGTACGATAAATTTTTCATGGCAGTCGTGAATTACATTATGAAGGTATGGCGTGGTGGCCAGTCATAATAATTA
>JAZHYW010062780.1:0-12246 GCA_037355805.1 Ixodes ricinus
CAATTAAGTTTTGCAGTGCACCTAGCCTACCAAAACAAACATTACAGCGAAGCTGTTATGGCTCTAGTGTTTCGTGGATGTTTCGTGTGATTAACCAAAAGCTCTACGCTCGCAACGAACCTCCCTGCCGCACCGGCACCACGCGCCGCACGTGCCGGCGTCTACTGCAGTAACTGTTCCAAAGCAAACGCCTAAAAAAATGGCATCTTGCACTCTCGTTTGTCAACACTTTATTTTGGTTATTTACTTGGAATCTTTTATACAGGTATGGGGGGTGAAAGGGGAAGTGTGATGGGCGCCGTATGCGCGCAATGATAAAGAGGGGCGCGTACGCGATGAAAATTTTAGAGAGCCTAAATTGTAGAGAGCGTTCATTTCAAACCATGTGGTGCGTTTGAAATTGAATGGCGGAGGACACCGGGGAAGACTGGTCGCAAGCGCGCATGCTCTGCTTTTTCGCGAGGCGAGGAGGAAAGCAGGCGGAAAGGCTGAAACGCTCGCAGACGAACCACGCGTTTGTCTGCCTCGTCGAAGCTCGTATGGCAAACGCGGCCCCATACACCATGTGACCGCAATCGAGAAGTTGGAAAATCTCTGCAATGTAGGATCGCTCAAAATTTTGGGGGCCGCTGACTCGCCTGCTGGCTTCGGTGTCTCTAGCTGTCCCCAAACATTTCTTCGCGGAATTCAGGCGCACGATCCATTTAACGGGTGAAACGCGCCCGATTCATGCAGATGCAGAAACCTTAGTCAAAATATAAAGAAACTATGTGACCTTTCGACACACCCGTCGCGGCTAGCGCTATGTTGCGATGAAAATCTTTCGCAACCTCGAGGGGTGGAGCAGTCTGCAGGCGAGTCGTTTTCATGTAGATGGTTGAGCGTGTTGGTTTCTAATTTACGATAAGGAAAGAGGGACATTTAAGAGAAACAGACAAGACTGGCTTCCGCCAGTCTTGTCTTGTTCTGTCTTGTCTGTTTGTCTTAAATGTCCCTTTTTCCTTATCGTAAATCGTTTTCATCGCAGCTCTGTGCAGTTCTTCGCTCCCGTCCTCCACACCACCCCTTCCAGGCGCCATAATACGTAAAGGCGTGCGCTTGCGGCGCGCGGAACACTATTCGCTGCATTCTTCTTGAAGCTTAGGTAATTCAGATATTTTCGTGTGCTTGACCATAAACTCTACGCTCGCACCGCCTTCTCTTTGTCGTTGTTCCAAGCGCTTGCGTGCCTAGTTTCCTTATCCTTCAGCTCTCCCGGGGGTGGTGGTCCCGTCGCGCGTGTCTAGTTTCCTCCGTCTCCTCGGGCCGGCGATAGTCGTCCACGCGAATGTATATAAAAAACCAGAAAGACAAGTTGCCGTTCTCCATTTCCAATTTCAATTCTCTTCTCGTCCCAATGGGGAGGCCGCGACAGACCCTTTATTCAAGGGGCGCCGCCATCGTGGATTGTCGTCACTTCCAGTATGGGCGAAAACATTGTTTTGCCGTCGCCACGCCAGTAGAAGGCGCAGGATATAAGCGTAACCGGTCACACGTAACGCTTTTGCCTCCCTTATTTTTTACTAGTTACAGGTTGAAACGTTTTAGTATTTTTTCGTCGCCCATACCGGATATGCCTGTTAGGTGGCTGGGGACGGGAGTTCGCAGGAAAGGTCTATAGT
This sequence comes from Ixodes ricinus, assembly GCA_037355805.1. Lineage (NCBI taxonomy): Eukaryota > Metazoa > Arthropoda > Arachnida > Ixodida > Ixodidae > Ixodes > Ixodes ricinus. The sequence continues at coordinate 1,662 of JAZHYW010062780.1, forward strand.
CCGGACTCCCGAAGAGCAACCGCGCCTACGAAGAGCAACGGAGGGAACGGCAACGAGAATGCCAACGGCGGTGGCTGACGGCACGTGCGTGTGCGTACCTTTGGTCACGATGACCAGCGATCAAGAAAATAAATGTGTTCATGTCTTTGTTCAACATTTTGTGCCACGTCTGTTTCGTGTGCTGAACAGCTTCTCTGGTCATCCGCCTTCACAGAGTGGAATGGCTCGCAATTTATTTTTTTACGTCGCGTAATATTTTTGCCGTCATGACGCTCAGGCACTTTGCTCGCGGATGTCATGTGAAAAGAAAATAACAAAACAGTAAAGCTGAAGCGACTCCATACATATTTTGTTTATTTTTACTCCTCTCGGTCGCTGATTACCACACCTCGATCGACGCCGACAGACGTTTGTATTGGACCATGGCTCGTACATGATAGAACGATAGAACGCCGCTTTCATGGTCACGTCTTCCTGAGCGCTGCAGCAGTCTTTAGACGGGGGCGAAATAGCAGACGGACGGAGAAGAAACGGACGCCCACGCGCAGCTTTCACGTCAGCGTCTCGCGGGCATTGCAGACGACGATAAACGATTGTGAAATAGCAGACGATGCAGGAGGCTGCCGCGCGTCTGTTCGCACTACTAGCAGGTGGTAGACTGTGTAGACGCATCGTAGGTCGTGAAAGAAAGACACTAGGCTTTTAGCGTGTTCAGCACGTCTTTTTAATCCCCACTAAATTAATTATACCCTCCATAACCTATTCTGGGTTGAAGAAACTCTCATGGCTGTAGGATGTTTTTATGCTCATAAAGATTAACGCGTAAACGATTGAATTTTTTTTTCAAAGGTGCTCCATTTGCATTTTATTCACGCTAAGCTGGCAATGCGTTGGATGCTACGCAATCTAACGACCAATGAGCCTCCTCCTTTTTACCTCCTGACCCCGCTCTCGGTGCGTGGGTAGGGCAGGAGCGTAATCACATCGAAACAACAGATAGTCGCACGTAGGGTTGAAGGAACTATAGTGGTTGCTGAGCCAAATATCCGGATCACTCATTGTTGGATCACACACTCTGAGCGTGTATTGGGATCACGCACTCTATTGGACAATAGGGCTGAGTGAGCGCTCGGTATGAACTCGACTCAGTTCGGATCGAAAGAAAATGCAGCGTCAGCGTCCGGTGAGAATCTAGTTTCAATCACACTCTTGGTACCCAAGAAATGGCAACCGACGATGTTGCTTGATGAGGTTTTGAAAAGGGTATATTTATTAGGCTGACCACAGAATCATAAAAGGGAAAATTTCAGGGATTTGCAGCAACTTAGCAGTCCTGCGGTAAAGCAAACAGACGCACACACACATAGAACCATACACACACAAACACACATCACACACACACATCACACACATGAATAACATGCTGAATTTATGTGTTATAACATCAATAAGTAATCTATATCTTGGGTTCCGTGTTTTCGGATAAATCCGAGGAACTCCGGCAAACACGCGACGGTAAAATTTTGGTCCCTTCGGATTTATCCGATAAGCTCTGAATTTCGATGTGCCGATTCCCCCCCCCCCCCCACACACACACACAAACAAACACATACACACACAAACAGTATTTTACAATTAATTGTTTAATGAGAGCGTAGAGTCAATGGTCCGGGGGAAATGCCTCCGCACTCATCTTTCAAACGTCGGTCAGGACAACAGGTCGTTATATTTTCGGGTCACGAAAAAACTCACTGTTACGGCGGAGCTGTTAAGGGCTACGGTTCCCCAAGATTGCGTCCAGTACCAAACAAATATCGACACAAAACTTTGGGCAGCTACCGTCATCTATGAGCGACGGCGGCAACAAGACAACCGGCTTGCCGGCCTCGCTCATTGATGGCGGCCAGCTTTCCAGCCTTTCCACTCTGGTGTTACCAGAGTGGAAAGGCTGAATTTCTCTAGGCGTCGTCCTAGATGTCGTCCTCAAGGTCGTCCTAGAGCTCGCCCTTGAGGTCGTCCTAGACGTCGCCCTCTGGGCGTCTACCTTGAGGTCGTCCCATCATAGTACAGCTTCGCTGGTCTTCCTTCTTCACCAGTGTGGAAAGGCTGAAAGTTTTTTGTTTTATTTCCAGCTTAGGTATTACTATTTGCGCTTTAGATGAAGGATAATTTGTGTTTTTTGTAACAGTGCAACCAATGACCCATAGAGATTGCATAGAGTGGGGAAGAAGTACAATTGAAACTTCTCTATTACATCCTTTATCACTCTACCTCGCGCGGCCGCGAGGTAGGTTGATAGAATAGTATGGAATGAATACGAGCTTCCCAGTGACTACCTCCAAGAGTTTCTTGATTTTAAGGTATCGACATTTATCGAAGCAACACTTGTGTGCAACTTTTGTCGTAGTACAAATTAGTATTGACAGTAGTAATTGCACCAACGCCAAATCCAACTGAAGAAAATATTAATTTATGCAATTACTTTTTTTTGTCCAGCATACGTTTACACCCGAATATAATTTATTTATATTTAATAAGAAACACTGCGAAAATAAACTCCGAATTTCGGAAAATTAGTAATCAAACAAAAATAAACTCCGATAAACTTCGAATTTTGGCGAACAATAAACTCTGAAAAACACCTGCCTGATTTGACGAAAAATAAAGTCCGAAAAACGGAATCCTACCTGTATCCAACACAACACCACCATGTGCCATTCAAGCCGATTGATTTTCCGTTTGGCTGCTGGGCTAACGTTTACAAGAACAACCCCTCAGTTCTGTTACTTCTTTTCTAGCACCGCCACAATGCTCGAATTGTGCATCGTTTAAGCGAAAATATATTGGTCAAATATAGCTGTCAATAGTGTAAATATTTACCTCTGACTTGAAGAGGATGACAGTAGACCAACCAGAGTCCAGCTCTTCGAACAGAGTTATCCTTCCAGAGAGTTGTTCTTTCGCCTGGTCGTGGATATTAAGTTAATTCATAACTAAGAACCGTAGTTCAACTGCAACCTGCGGCGAACCGAACTGCGACGTCCACCACTCCCTTAAACAGCGATTTCGAAGTGAAAAAAAGCAAATTCCAGCTGAAATAATACAATAAAACAACGCCATTTTGGCGAATACTGTTCCTTTCACTTCGGCATTATCCATCAGCACCGCCATTGTAGCATTATATACAACGAAATTATACTAAATGTACAAGGTAAACAAACTAGGGCCTCCCTTTTAATCAATTTCAATTGTATACCATTGAACACATTTACACAAATAAAATATTTACCGAGTTCCTCCATCAAAAGAAAAAGACGCACATGAATATGCGCGTCTTTTAAATGGCTCTTAATAATATATATATATATATATATATATATATATATATATATATATATATATATATATATATAGGCCGGACTCCGGCCGAAACGTCGAAGAATAAACCACCCGTTATTTACTGTTTATCATCAAGGGTTTTGCTTTTCCCTCTCAGCTATACCCACGCCTTCGGCCCCCGCCACCATGCACTATATATATATATATATATATATATATATATATATATATATCTTTATCTTTACAATTTATATCAGCACCCCGAATTCTTTGAAATAAGTCTTACAGCGTGATACGAGTAAGATTAAAATCGTTCAAAGATTTTTTCCCCTCAAAAGTGCGGACGAGTGAACATTTTCGCTGATTTTCAATGAAGCGGTTCGCGTCTAAGCTCAAGTGTGTCATTATATGTTCAAAATCTTTCCGCCTACTTATTGTAGCAATGTTTTAGCAGTTCTAAATTTGTATACGAAGGTTTCGGGCAAGCCATTATTCCGCCGTGGTAATGTCACAGCGATTATCGGAGGAAATGAGTATCAAACAATCCAGTAAGAACTTAGAGGCGACAAGTGCACCAGATGTAATAATAGGAATAATAATAACATTATATAATAATAATAATAATAATAATAATAATAATAATAATAAACATGCTAGATAATAACAACTAATAAAGCACACTCTAATGAGAAGTAGGAACCTAGCACCTCTAAAGATAGGCATGCAAGCGCACTCGTCCGCTGCCTTTTTCGCCTGCTGCGTACTTTTCGTCGCCAGTCAGCGCGCGCGCGTGCTCCCCTGGTGACCTTGGACGCTCCGTGTTAACGGAGCGCTGGTGGACACTCAGCGCCATGGTTGAGCGGTCGTGAACAGACGAGCGCGGCGGCCAATAGGAACGCTGCTCCGTCCCATGAGCCGACGCGCGCAGCCAGTGGAACCGAAGGGCGGAATCGCTGAAACTGGGCGCCGTTTTCGAGCTTCAAACTGGTGACGTCAGCTCGCGTCCAAGACAGTTAATGATTTCGCATTAATGATAATAATCTTTGTTGGCTCAGGAGAGCCGCGGCACGCGGAAAGGCAACAGCCCGTACCACAGAGGCCCGCGGTGCCGCGTCTCGCGATGGTGATTCTGTGATGGTATAATATACAATATGAAAGTGTGGCAATTAGGATATGATGTACACAGTGCGTTAGAGCTAGCAGCAATCTTCGTGACGGTGCTCTTCGCGAAATGCCGTATGGGCTGCTGACTCGCAGAAGGCCGGTCACGAGCGTCTGCAGGGCTTCCTGCACGCCCAGCTTGCACGAGACGAGCTGGCCGAATCTCCTCCGAACGCGAGGAGTCTGTATCACCCTCCCCGGTGGGGCTCCAGGGTTAGCGCCGCCGTTGACCGCGGGCGGCGGTCTTCACGGAAGAGGGTCTGGTCTTGAAGTCTTCCCGCTTGCGGTCGAGCTTGTAACCGAGCAGTGTGAGCACCCTGTTGATCGAAGACATGGTGTGGACGATGCCCACTGGTCTGGCTGGCTCTCTGACGATGGAAAAGATACGTCTGCACGCTCAGCTTGCTTCCTCTTCCTCTTCGCTGGGAACACTGCTCAGTGTTGGCCCATGCCCATAAAGAGGGCACGCAGGCAATAGACCCTATCGAGTCTTTCGCTAGGTTTCACATCTACTGTTTGGCTTGAAGATAAGACTCTGCTAAGATGATTACACGCAAGATAAAAGACCTTCCACCGCCAGAACGTTTCGGGCCTTCAAAATAGAATTCTACCGAAAACTGTTAAATGCTTCCTAAGCGCATCGGGTTTCATGCAAAGACCACAGATTACAAGACCACGCGACGTGTGTTACAAGACTCAGTAGGCGCCTATGGCGAGCCACGTTGCACATAAAGTGGTTACTGACATTTCTAAGTTCGCAGTTCTTCGCTAGGAGAGTGAGAAGGCAACGGCGCTATTGTGTTTGCGTTCGAGGCTCCGGCAAAAAAAAAAAAAAGGTGAAATGCTTTGAAAACATATTTGGCGGCCAAACCACATGTGGAAAAAGAAAGGAGCGCAGATCTGAGACATGACGAAGAGTAGCGTTGCAGCCAATCTTCTACACGTTCCCTAAAAAAACAATCGATTACAATTACGGTTCCTATTAGTCAAAATGTATTAATATATATTACTTAGTTACTTTAGGAGAAACGTAATTTGACCGTTACTTGTAAAAGTAGTCAGGTAACCAGGGTCCTATTTGTCAAAATGTATTAATTGATATTACTTTCTTACTTTAGGAGAAACGTAATTTGACCGTTACTTGTAAAAGTAATCGTTACTTATACCATTACTTCAGATTTCAAAAGAAGAGATTTTTCTGCCGGTTTGAAAGCGTTTTTTTTTTTTGTGCTGTCCGTTTTTAGATTAGAATTCCCGGATTACACTCTGATGATCTTCTCAATTCACCAAATTTTTGGAAAAAGATGCTCTTCTTGGATACTGGTTTCCAAGATTTTTTATAAGCTTCTGGAAAAATAAAGGACTCCATTAGATAAGAGAGGGAGAATGAGCAACGGTTTCAAATAATTCTCGAAATTTCAAAAGTAGGCAAACTTTTTTCTTGCGATTACTTCTTAATAAATGTAATCAAACGATTACAAAATTACTCGAAAAATACGCGATTGCAAGTACCTTTATTCCTTGCCATTCGCACCGTACACGTTTCGTTGCAGCTGTTGCAACATACAACGTCCGAGCCGAGAAGAGTTCCGGCATGAGAGAAATCGTGATCTCCCCAGTAAAAAAAAAAGATAAAAAAATAACCATAGTTTGCCACATACCGCATTTACAATACAAAAGTTCAACGTGTGAGTTGTCAATCGCAACCATCTGAAAAGATGCGAACGGGCAATGACCCTCTGATAAGTTCAACGACGACTCTCGATCTTTGTTATGTCAAACACATGCGTGCTTGCTGACTGGCCAAGATGAATCTCAGCTCATCTGACAGGGTGTGCCCAGTAAATGAGAGTCGACACTATAGCAAAGGCCAATTTGTTGGCTATCTCTATAAATAAATTAACATTTTCAATCTATATAAGCAGTCACCGTTTCCTAAAGTTTATTCAAAAACAAAATACATTTAACTTTTTTTTAATTATCTTGAGAAGAAGCGTTTGAAAAGGTAAAATATTTTTCTATTATTTTGACCATTAAAAAGCTTGTTTAGTACTTCAGACGAAGTTCCGCTCTCTCGTAGAAATACAAAGTCAACAAAGAAAACACCGGTTAGAAAGAAAGAAAAGAAAAAATATTAACATCAGTTGATTTTTTTCCGATCACATAAAAATCTACTTCAACATCCTGTCACCTTGAGAGGTGTTAGTGAACATGTACATGTGCAGTAACCATGTAGCTGTGACTATGTAGTACGGACTTTTTATTTATGTAAACTATCTGTTGTTTGTTGCTCGCAGGCAGATTTATTTATGGTTAGTTCTAAATTAAAAACCAAAAACTTCGGATGTTTCAATATGTCCGCTTGTTTTCGCAAAACACCTTCTGATACTTACGACGCTTTATGTGTAAAGGGCCGTTCACACACACTGGCATTTGATTAGGACCGCGTGCCTTAATAACTTACAAAATCCCTTACGACGAGAGCACACACTGATACGCTGGCGCCATCTATGAGGTAATAAATTTGACAGGTGGGATAGTTGGTTACCCTCTATAGAAATAAAAAACGCAAAGCTCAAGGACAAGTGGTAGTACAAAAGAGAACAAGCTCTTGCTATCAACACAGGTTTTAATGCGAATAGTGAAAGACAAGAAGGAAGTGCGCATCTGATAATAAGACAAAGAGATAATGTATCGTTAAAGAAGATAGAAAGGTAATAAAGTAAAAGAAAAACCGACAGGTAGAGGTAATTTATGTGATTTTTGAAAACTTCATTTTGCCCATGCAATAAAACGTCAGTTGATGGTAAGCGCTCGTCCCGCCTTGTTCTACCACTTGTCCTCTTCCTTACGCGCTTGTTTTGTTTTCGTGATTTATGTCGGAGTTGCATTTCGCTAGAGCGAAGATTTCTGTGGTATTTGTGAGATCAAATGCACGTGCTGTCTGTTGGAAAGTGTCGTTTTGCAGCATTATTAACCGTTTTCCAAGAAAATAGCAACACAATGATGAGGGGAAAAAATGGAAATATTCGGAAATTGCGTATACCACTGCCCGAAAGGATGCGCCCATGTGTTCTTTCGTGGTAAGGAATTTTAACAGATTTTAAGGCACACGGTCGTGAGCAATCAAAAGTGTGTGGACCAGCCTTCATAGAAATGCGGTACACTCGTACATACGTAACCACGATAGGCAGGAAACTTGAGCAAACATGGCTCGAGGACGTTTTCGTTTTAGTTAGGTTGGCATCTTGCTTTCGCCGGGAATAGCCGTTTTTTTTTTGTTTGTTTGTGTTAAAAAGTTTTGCTCCGTACTGGGTGTTTTTTTTTTTTGTAAGCGTGTATTTCATTTTTGCCTGCAACTTTTTGCTTCTGCGACCGTACAAGCTACTTAATAAAATCAAGCTTTCAAACAACGCATCACAGCCCAAGTGTGTACGGGGCGTTCATAAAGTTCGTATTATCGCCACAAAAAATAATGAAAAAACGAAACAAAACAGGCATCAACATGAGCGCGCGTCCCTCTAGTTTCCGCACAGTTAAACATCGGATAGACATATAGTAGCGCTTAACGCCGCTACGTTGTCGAAACAAAAATGGCACCGCCCGTCGGTGCCAAGCATATGCAGTGATCGGTTTTTTCCATTTGAAGGAAGCAACGCCAAGGATATTCATTCCAATCTGGGAGCGTTGTTCAGGGACAACGCCCTAGTTGATGACACTTTGGTTAAATGGCGCAGACGTTTCCAGTGTGGCCAAATAAGAGGAAAGCATTTCAATGACGACGACCAAATGATTGCTGAAGTGGAGCGATTTCTGAACACTCAAAACGAGGAGTTCTACAACAATGGCCTCCGGCATGTGGTCCATTGCTGGAAAATGTGGGAAACTTTTGGTAGCTAACAAGTAGAGAAAGTCTCAACTCCTACTCGACTTTGATTGCTGAATCTCTATTTCTTCGTGACAATAATACGAACTTTATGAACGCCCCTCGTACGTGTTACATAGATGCCTGCAAGCACCCAAGTATAGCTTATCAAGGTTTCTTTTATGCAGAATAGCAATGCCACCTAGACAACAAAACCTGCACCTATACCCTCCGCCCCCCTTAAACTTTGCCACTATACCATTTGGGGACAACTTTCTGTGGCAATAAAAAGCAAGCTAGGGGTTGTGGGTGAGGGGTGGGGGAGGAAAGCAGCGGCTCTGGCGTCAAGTGTTTCCGGACTTTTTTGGTTTCGGTTTTCAGTTTGGGTTTCGGCGCGACAGATACGAACTTTGTACAGTTCGCCTCTCCGCATGAGGATCGCGGTTGGGGGCTGATGATCAGCGATCGCCGTGGACGTAGGCATACCCGCGTCTCCTTTCTTACTCTTTACCCATTTCTACACACAAGTCAGCACCTTGACTGAAACACTCCGACAGACTTAAAAGGTAAATTTTACCTGGTAGATCCCATCGAATTTCATATGTCTTCCGACCGGCACAGATATGCGGCGTCGATTAAGGAAGTGTCATTAATTCCATCGGCGCTGCAGTTTTGATGAAATTGATACGTAAATTCATTCTGGTGTTGAAAAAGCATGGCGGGGAGTGATATCCGAAATTGGGGCAGGCACACAAAACGGCACGAAGCCAAATCCTATTTGGATCGAGTCCAGTTATAGCTGGCCAGGTATGTACAAGTTCCGAAAAAAGTAATTAAGTTACTGAGCATTGACCTCAAAAAGTAATTTGGATAGAGTAGAAATCACTGAAATTAAAAGTGATTCAGAAATTTACTAGCTACCGCAAAAAGTAGCGAATTACTTTTGAAGCTACTTTTATATATTTTTGTAACAAGAAAGTACTTATGTTTTAATCCGTTAGCGAAATTCTGTCAGTAACCTATAAAGCGGGTTGTGTTTTCACAAAAATGCTTTAATAGCTGTTTCTGCTTTTGCGTGCCTAATTGTTTCGTACTTATTTATTATTTGGTCAATGATGTACTACGGATGTATCATTTCTACTTTGAGCTTTAGCACTGCCTGAGCTTGACTTTGCAGACAGTGTTTGTTTGTTTACACTGTTGCGTAAAGTACATCTAAAATGTACTTGAAGTAATGTACAAAGTAAATGAGGGGTTATGCACTTTGTAAAGTAGTAAGAACACAAGGCGCAATGCACTTGAAGTAAAGTACTATAATTCCAACGTACTTTCTAAGCAAAGTTGTAGTACTTTTTAACAAAATCTTTCATGTTGTCCTTGCAATACCCTATACAGATCGTTTTTTTCAACTGCATTTCCACAGGGGGAATGGGGGTTCATCAGTTTTTTTTTTTTGGCAATGGCGGCAAATTTTTTATAAATTGAAGTCGCGACAAATCACTTTTTTCACTCTTGCTGATGAACTATTTAACAAAATAAAGTTATAAAGCACTTATTTGTATCTGTCTTATAACCACCATTACTTCACTCAGAGAAATAACCAGATGGCATCTGGAAAGACGACAGCACGTCGAATTTCGAATTTGGAGAATGTATTTAGATGTCGGGAGTTGTCCTTTTTTTCGGAAAGTACCCCAAAAATACTTTGGTCAACTACAAATACATGCCCTGAGAATGTACTTCAAGTGAAGTACAAGCTTTCTAAACCCAGTAAAAGCACTTTAAATACAATGCACTTAAATAGCTTCAAAACACTGCTTGTTTTTTTATGTAACAACATTGAAGGAATTACTAAAGTTTCACTGGACAATCTTCGAATATTGGAAGACCTGCCAATTCTGAGTTTTGGGAGAAATGTCAAAGCAAATGTATTGTAAAACGCGCTATCACCTTTCTAAATGTCATCTGGTTATTTCTCTGGGTGAATTAATAGCGGTTTACAATACCGAAACAAATTAGTGTCTTATAACTTAATTTTGTAAATGTATTCTTTTAGAACACATTTGAAACTCAATTGAAACTCACTGATAGTTTTCGTAAGGGATGTCATCTTTGCGTTGTCCTTTAGCACATGATCCTTCAAGTACAACACGAACTACGGGAGCACCGGATGAGATGCAGAGCGGGAACTACATTTTGTCGCCTCCTTTGAGTGAGGAT
>JAZHYW010062783.1:0-18814 GCA_037355805.1 Ixodes ricinus
AGAGGGCACGAAGAATGAAGACGGGCCAGTACGAATAAAAATGGTGTTAGCGAAAAAGTGAAATGACAAACGTAATAACCAAAAACAGGTTCATAGAGCACAGAGCTGGCTGCAAGTGGCGAAAAGTTCTTGAATTCGAAATGGCGACGTGCTTGGTTTAGGTTTTTTTGTCTGGCGTGTCCGAGAAGCCGTTGGATAACTGCTTCGGTCAAAGATCACAAAATAATTACTTTATGTTTCGATTTGTTAGCCATGATTGTCCACGCAGTGGTTTAGATCCAACCCAGACATGTGGTGACTAATTTCACCGTATAAACGGCATTTCTGAAGGAAACCAGAACTATTGTCAAAAGTTCTAATATTCGATATATCGATATATTAAAAAAAATCGAATACTATAGAAGACCGAAAGTCGAATTAAATTATTCGGATGACCAATAGTCAATTCCAAATTCAAAACTAGAATATTCACACACACACACACACACCCAAAATACTTTTACTTGGTAGAGTTTGTGACTAGGCCTTAGATATATAAGGTAGAGGTGTTTAGAAGAAATAGCATATCTCTAGCCGTGTGTCTTAATTTTTTTAACCCTTCTGAAACAAAATGATTGATCTTGCACAATAAAAATAAAAAAGAACAAAAACTATGATATAAGAACCTATCATATGCACATAACTTTGGAAAGTTTTGGTATGTTTATTAAACAAATCACGTGTCAACCTTTTTCTCTGTGTCTTTTCAAGAAGTGAATTCTGGGGTTACAATTGTTTACATTCCCAGATCGAACGTGACTCATATAAATCGCTAAAAAAATAATAAATACCTTAAACCGCTTCAACAACAAGCAACCGGAAGTGAGAGGATTTTACGCGCCTTCTTGGGTCACTTCCGGACATCAGATCAAGAGCGCAATTTCCGGTGCCGTCATTGGCCGCCTTCGGGTTGTACGTTTTTCTTATTTCTTTGACGCTGAGCGTGAGGGAGGGCTTACTTCGTGGCTACCGCAGCGCTTGCGTAAACACATTCGGCTGGAGCCCAGGGCCGTCCACGCACCAGCGCCACAAAGTTTACACTACTGCCCCGGGGTGGTTTATTTTACCTCTCGTTTCTCCCATCCACTCGTACGCCGCGGGGAGTCTGGGGAGCAGACAAGAAAGAAGGTAACCTCGTGACGTCACCTATTACGGACACCGGTGCTCGTCATTCGAGTGCGCCGTGTATCCGCGGATATTTTGGTAGAATTAGATAGCGGATGAAATGAGATTACGGTTCATCAAAGACACGGGTTGAAGCAACACCACCATGAATAGCTCGAAGCGCTCGTAAACAGCGTCCTCTACTTCTACGTAACGTTATCACAGCTGGACGGCGCCAACTCAAGCCCGCTTTAGACGGAGCAACATCTTCCAGGAACGTGACGTTGTCACACAAGCAACATGGGCTATCGCGCTCAGACGCACCAACCGAATTGCCACGATCTGCCATCCCCATCTTTACATTCTAATTTCCTTTTCCTATTGAGACACGTAGTCACACGCTGTAAACTTGCTTTTATACATTTAAATGGCGTTGAGAATACTAACTCATCTTTCTCAAACTGTCCCCCAAAACGATCCATTTCAAACCAGAAGCAAGTTAAACCCCATCTTTAGCTGTCATCATCGCCACCACAGGGGTGTCACGCGAAAATATCGCACCCCTGATTGGCTGCTGCCGCATCGAAGGTCTTCGAGTTGTCCGAGTGGCTCGGCCCTTGCGAGCCGGACTCGATCGCAGTCATAGATTCGATGCAATACGTTCAACGCCACGACGGCAGGGGGATTTTGGGAACCCTCGGTACAGATCGCACGCTTTCTCGTGGCGTCTGCGCAACAGAACCTAAACCAAAACGATGCCTGTGCGATCGTAAACGCATCGCGACCGATAAAGTCCATTCACTTACTTGAATACGTCACGCGTCGAAACTTACCTTTCGCGTTTTGTAGTGTCACCGAACCGTGCAGGGTCTCGACTAGGCTCAACAATCAGGTTGACAATCATCTCTATTTTTCTGTTACTTATCGAAAATATAAACAAGCTGCAAAAAGCATTCTTATAACGTACAATATCACTTACTCATAATCACCAAAGTTAAACTCGCCGACATATCTATTATCTTCATGACTCTGCCGTCTGTATATATTTAACATTACCGCACTTCACAATGCCACCATTCCCGTGCGGATCTGGGATGCGTCTTCAACTTGTTCTTGTTTTTCCTGATGACCACTTTGGTTTTGCGTAAAATATATTATTTTTATTTGTCCATATTTTATCTGTGCTTGCCGTTCAGACTGTTATTTTCATGGCAACAGAAGGGCTGTGACCAGTGTTGATGTTGCTTGTGCTTCCGATTTTATCGCCGTTATCCCCTGCGAATCTCGAATGAGTCTTTTACTGTGCTTTAGACCATGCTCTTGTTTAATTCGCGTGACAATTTTGTTTTGCGTGAAATATATTCACCCTTAACTGTCCATATTTTTATGTCTCTTCTCGCCGTTTAAACTGTAACTTTTTAAAAGCAACTGAGGGCTGACAAGGTGTTAACGCTCATTCACACTGGAAGCGGATCCGCGTTCGCAAAGCGGTTGCGAACGCGGTTGTATAAAGATCCAGTGCAATTGCACGCGCACTCGATGACATCAAGTGCGCGTGCAATTGTACTGGATCTTTATACAACCGCGTTCGCAACCGCTTTGCAAACGCAGATCCGCTTCCAGTGTGAATGAGCGGTTACTGTTGTTTCTGCTTCCAATTTTATCGCTAATTTTATTTTAACTGTATTGCTATTTTTATGTTGTCTCGGCGTTTTAGTCATGGAATGTGTTGCTGGCGTATTGTTTTAGCGTGGCAAATGTACTCTGCGTGCTACTCTGACTGCACATGGGGGGGGGGGGCCCGTCAGGCAGAAATGCCTTTATTCTTTAACTTTATTCAGCTTTATCAAGACAATACCGAACGTTGACTAGAACGGGAAACAACACGAAAAAACGCTCACACTCGCACAAAAGATATAAAGCAAAAATGTCCGTTTTCTTCGTAGTGAGAGGCAGCATAATGGTCGAAATTAAGTACCGAGTGAAACAAAACCAGGAGGAAGCCCGGGTGGACTTATTCTTCCGATCGTTTTCGTTAGGAACGTCATTAGCGAACCTGCCTAATTAGGAAAGGCCCACTGGTGAAATTCAATTGGCGCGCCCGCCCCATCCAACCCGGCTTTTTTAATGAGGAGCGATGGGGACTGCACAATTCCACAACCCTGATATCGTCTCCCTCCGTTCCCGTTTTCTATTTTTCTGTTTTTAATTATTTTTCTCTTTAACTGCCCGTTAGGTTCGAAGCTTCCTTTTCGTACTTTCCAAAGAGGCCCGAGAGCCAGCGAATCGGAGCTTTATATATTTCTCCGCCGTGGCTGCGTGGCGATCCAGTGGCCTGGGGTCGATCTCGTCCGCGTGCTTTGGACGCCAATTAACGACTAAAGAGTCGTAGCTACCCACGGGACTTTGGCCGTAGGTTTGCCTGTCTGCGGAAACCGACAGCTTAAGAAATATAAGGCGTACGTCTGATTATCGTTCGGGTTTCCTCTTTCTCTACCCTCTTTTTCAGTTAATGCCGCAGTCTGATCCGCTGCGAAGTGGTGGCTAAAACGAGCGAGAATCGCCTGCTCTCTTTGTGTTCGCTTCTTAAGCTCACAATGACTATGCACAAATGCAGGGAGAGAAGGAAACGAGATGGTACCTTCAGAACACCTTCATAATTCCTCTTCGTTAAACTTTGACAAGTGAGAGTGCAGCAACAATTTCTGCGCTCTCACTAAATGCCGTTTAAAATTAATCGTTCACGTTCATCATCAACAAAAAACACGCGTTAGTTCTACTTTCTACACAATGGCAGTCGTAGAAAAAAATAGAGAAAAGCGAGCAGCGTCCACCCCTTAACTCGCAGACAGAGTGAGCGCCCACGTGATCGACCTGGTGCCAAGTATATGCCGCCAATGTTCGTCATATTCCCGAGCTGGGGTAGGTAATGCACGTAGCAGGTGCCGAACTCCAGAAATTGTTGGGGTTCGGAAGTTCCCGTCACTGCAGTGATCTTGCGCCAGCCAATACCCGAATGCGCGTTGAGACACTGCGGTGTCACGATCCCGAGGTGACTGCGTGTTCACGCAGTGCTCGTGTTCATTCTACAAACCGAATTTGAATATCGCCATCATAAGGTAATCCCCATGAAACTTACTACGTCTTCAAGTTTTGCGAAAGAGAAACTGAAAGAAAATGACCACTTTAATTCTTGAAATTTCGCCGCGACGAAGACGCTTCTTCGTCAGTGACGTTGCATGCGACTATAATTAAGCCACATAGTGCTAGTCAGCTTGTGTAATGCAATACCCTAGTTACGCGGGCACACTTAACTGCAGTTACGCTTATCCAGTTACCACACATAATGCTATGTTCACACTGCAGACTCAACACGCCGATCTTTCGTAACGCGCGCAAACCTAAGCGCAACAAGCGCAGAACGAGATCGTTCAGACAACGACCGAAAAAACATAGCATTACTCGCGGACAACATTCTCTGGCTATGCACTCAAAGGTATGGACGCACGTGCGCTTGCACATCTTGAGCGCCAATCAAAGCGGTGCGCGCGCACTCTGCACTTATTTTGAAATAGCTGTCTCGAGAGTACAGTGTGGCAACTGCAGTTGAGCTTAACAGTAGTTAAGGGGTAACTCCAGTCAAAAGTAAACCCAAAGTAAATGATTTAAATCGATTTACGGATACTAAATACGAGCACTGCCAAAATATCACGCAATGAGAAACTGTGCATCCGTACCGCACTAGCGAACATTTGGCTATGTCATTTTCAGGCGCGCGTGCGGCGGTGATACAGGCTGTCGGTTCCAAATCTTACCCAAATGGATCCGAGTTACTCCGGCGGATCGTATTGCAAGATAAACGCACAGATTGCACAACGCCAGACGCGGGCAGGTTTTAGAACGCCAGGGTACAAACCCTTACCCTGGAGTAAGACCGGAGTAAATCTTTAGAACGCGGCAATCCAGTGACCGCGGGGCGCGCACTTAAAAGCATGCTTCGAAGACTCCGGCAGTGCGGTATGCGGAACACGGCAACAGTTTGCTAAACGTCCCTGTTGACAAGGTGAGAACGGCAGTTAGGAGCTTCCGTTGTCCCGCTTCCAAAGAACGCGAGACCCCTATACCTTCGAGAACGCTTTGATGCCTCGGGGCGACCTCGAGTGTGCGCGCCCCGCCGAAGCGGGTCGGTAGGCATACGAGCGCATGCTGGAAGCCGGGCGTTCGAAAGACACGCCCTACCGTTCTTATTCTGTCACTGACTACGGCAACCTAGAAGACAAGGCCTGCGCATGGCGTCAGCGTTAGTGGACCCCCGAAGCGGCAAACACGCTGAAGATCGACGAGAGGTGCCGCAAAGTGTGAACCGCCTCCGTCTTAGCGTCGCCGACTGATAGCGTCGCACTCGTTGTGAGACGCTGCAAGAACGAGCTGGCGCCCATGCTGTCGCAAGCTAGACTGCGCTGCCTGGATCCACGAGTGATGACGACAATGATAGAACGGCCTTGTCTTCTAGTTGCTATTGCTGTAGTCCCAAGTAGAACCACATTAAAATATCCTAGTTTTATCATTTTACGGGCGAAGCAGCATTCGCGTGCGGTTCGAAAAAAACACGTGTAATGTTTGTACTTGGGGCGTCGATATCGTTTCTCAGCGTGAATGTTGACATAAACTACGTTCCTCCCTACAGCCGGCTGCACTGGAGGGAGTTTTTACTTACCAGGCGGCGCTGCAGGCGGCTGGTTCCTCCTCGCTCCGCCTGCGGTCGCAAAACCTGCAAACAAATCGAGAGAACAGTTTGAGCCTCATACTTTCGGTTCTGAGTAATAAAACACTGGTACGGCAACTACGGTGGCCAACACAATAAAGCATTTGAGGCCGTTGTTTTCGATCTTTGTTCTAAATACCTAGTAGCCTATATGCGAGCTTCTCTGACGTATGAGATAAATGTTTACCTGTGGACAGGGGACTGAAACAAATACAATTGCTATTTCGACCATAAAAATAAAATTATTGAACAGATAGGAATCAAAGTAAGCAGAAGAAAGAAACATCGGGAAACCGGATTGCTGAGTCAGAAATACCAGCGCACAATTCACGCTAAAATACAACAAAACCCTTTGTACGAGCTAAATTATAGAAAAAATGAACCTCACGCAACATGCCTTCGGTGCAATAACAACTCTACTCCTCTTGTTGGGAGCAACGACTTTAATCTTAATCCTTCAAGGCAAACATGTGGAGTCACGCTAAAGGTGTGAAGCTACGTCATCTATGGCCAAAGAACAAAGCTGGGCAGAGCGTCTTCATGCTGCTGCTAGGAAAGATGTGTTCGGAGATGTGAAGAAATCGAGCTTGGTGCTACTGCAGAATAAATCTCGCTGAAGATGTTCTCTTCTTCGAGCACACTTCTTTTTGGCAAAGAAGGCGTTTCGGTGGCATCCTCAATGCTTCTTGTCCTACCCGTGACGTCAAGAACAGGATTATGGGTTTCAAACCACGAGCTTGATGGTGTATGTAAAAGTCGCGGTGGGAGGTTAGAGATAATTTCGTTCTAAACCAAAACCGCTAAAACTAATCAACTAAATAAACAAAACAACAACAAAAACGAAGGTGCGAACAAGCTGGTGAAGGTTAAACATGGCGTCGTTGTCCAGATTTTCGAGTTTTTTTTTTTTAAAGACGACACAAACAGAAAGCAGTCCGAAGTGTGAGACTTCACTCCGTTTGTGTCGTCTATTAGAAAGTAAACTATGGGTATAGTATGCATGTTTGACAGACTGGCCATTCAATCAAGGAGGGGCGCGTCCACAACGTCACCCTTAGTCGAGCAGGTCGATGACTTAAAAGACCCTCAAACGTTCCGAGTGGACCGTGACACCGTTTGTAACTGGAATCTTCAGCAATGCTACAAAGTTATTTAGCCCTGTAGTTATATTACTATGTCACTGTCACTCATACAGACGCTGCAGATGTCGGGCCATGTCATTCTTGCGGTAGTTGGATTCGTATATACAAGATTTGAATCATTCGCAATCTATTAGAATCAACGTTTTCGACCTATGTTTTTCATTTAGATTGTGTACACCTTCAGTGCGTGCGTGCTCGCGCTTTGTTCATATGGTGCACGTGTGGCGTGTGCCGCGTGCAAACCTCAAACCTGTCTTCAGTCTTCACGAACTTCAAAGCAAATTGTTGTGTGTATGTTTATACAGCCGGAAGTTAGTCTGCCTCAGTGGGCGTCTGGTGTCTCAGCTGTAGATGCAGCAATTTAGCCAGTGCAGTACAACCGCAAACATGGGGTCTTTAACGTGCACCACGCAGTAGTGATACACGACCGCACGCCGGTACGATGCTCATCCAGATCGAAACGGGCAGGGGCGGGAATTGAGCCCAGGATCCTGGGTTCTGCAGCGCGAGCTTTCGCTCCACATACCCGAGCTGGTGTGCGCTAGACCACTCGGCCACCGATCCCCCTTTCACGAACTTAGGCCAACGCGCAGTTTGCAGACAAACCCACACCAGGCGTGGGCACCATGCGTGCGCAGGAAGCGCGTCGAGTGGAGTGTCTGCACATGAGCCCTGCCAATGCGCAGCGCAAGTTCGTCTGCTTCTTTTGCGGGGTTGCCATGACGTCAAAACGCCGAGCTCCGATTGGCTCTGATCGAAGGGTAGTGGGTAGACCTCAATGCAAGCTGCCTCGAGGTCATCCCACTATCCTCCAATCAGAGCCAATGAAAGCGCGGCCTTCTGACGTCACTACATACAACCCCCTGCAGAAGAAGCAGACGAACTTGCGCTCCGCATAGCAGCGCCAGCGTCAGGGCCGCGCCGTGTTGCCGTATAAGCTGGTGGAAACAAAATTAGACAACGACGCGTGAGAAGGCTGTTGGCTCGAGCCTATGGCTGGGTTTACACGAGTGCCATCGTAGTGCGTCGAACCGACCAGGGACCAGTCACACGCACCCTGTTATCTGCTACCAATCGAAATAGTCAAATCCCTATTCGATAATCTACGGTCACTGGGCGGTAGCAGTACCGCCCAGTGACAATATTTGAATGTGGCTCATAGATTGACCCGATCATGGCGTAGACACTCGATTTGGGCTCGTGATAATCTATAGCTCGAGAAGCATTCGGGTAGTGTCCTGTGTCTAATCGCTGCAATGACGACAACAGCCGAACCATAACAATGTCTGGAACTTAGCGCGTGTCCTGTGCCTTGCCAACCCCAGCGCATGGCTATGATCAACATTGGCGGCATATAATCGGCTCCAGATCACGTGGCCGCTTGTTCTGGCTGCGAGTTGAGGGGTGAACTCTGCTCGTTTTTCTTTATTTTTTTCTGCGACATCGATTGCGTCTGGTGAAAAACGAACAGGAATTTCACAGGTCATTAACGTCAGGGATCCGTTCTAAGCGGTATTTGCGAAAAATACAAAAATCGTTGCATCGCCCCTTTAACGCAGTCAAACGCAACTGTGTGAAAGACCCTTATGTCCCAATTTAGCGTTGGATTTGCACGCTTTCCCGCGTAAATGCGGCGCTCGATGAAGCTACGCGCTCGCGCCAGTAACTTTTGCACCCCTTGTTCAGTAAGAATAAAACGGAGTTATTGAGACCACACTTTAATCCCAGATACATAAGAATCTGAAAGTTAAAAATAAAATGGAAAGATTACGTCGGTGAATAAGCACATCATTCCGAAAAATTATGTCGATCGATGAAACCGAGTAGTCCGGTCATTAAATCCCGCTAAAGACTTCTATATATTTATTTAATTTTTATTTATTTTTATTTTTAGGCAGTTTCGATGACGCGACCGTGGCCGGCTCGAGACACGGCCAGAACTCGACCGCACGAGTCCAGAAACTTGAATCCACAGATGCGGGAACCGCGGGCACATCCAGTAATTTGCATATGCAAATGAAGGGTGGCCGAGGGCACCGCTTTTCGAGAGAACATCTTTCGGCCCGTTTCGCAACACAGCCACGCTCCGTTCCACCTAACGGTAGACCGCAGCGGACGCTATAGGAGCCGTCCCAGCCAATCAGGCGCTGCGAGCTCGTCACGTGACCTCGCAATATTACACGGCTGTGGATCTGCTTCGCCGGCTTGCATGGGTTCGTCTGCGGTCCATCCAAGTGCGACGGAGTGTCAGCCGGTCCCAACACCCCCATGGCTGTCGCACGTCGGCACATTCGGGGAGGCATCTATGCTCCGCTCAAACATAAGCTGACAGTGCAGTGGAGGCTACGTGCGCCTTTGTACCAGTCGTGCTTGTATCTCACGCCACGTGATCACGCTCCTGCCCCATCCCCACGCCCAGAGAGCGGGCTCCGGCGATAAAAGGGAGGCGGTTGACTGGTCCCGCCGCATTGTCAGCTCAAGGGTGAACGGAGTATACGCGTCCAGGAGTACGAACCGACGGACCTCCTTTTTTTCGGGACAATTAGGCGGCTGTGCGCGGGTGGTCAGAGGGAAAATTGTCCCGATCAGACTCCCGGAAGAAGTCCTCGCTTCGAATGCGGGCCAACCGCACACGGCCAATTATTCTCCCGAGTCACCGCTGCTACTCCAGGCGGTTTAAGGGGGCAGGACATTATTTGTTGCCAGGAACATTTGCATGGAATTCGGTGCCGCGCTTCTTTATTTAGGCGACTTGAAATCCACTCGAAATACTTATCAGGGACGGTACTCGAAACATCCGTCACGTCAGCTTTGCGATCTGCTCTTTCTCTCGCGGGCCGAAACGTGGTGGCGCAAATCGCAAATGGCTCTTAAACACATTACGAAGCGATACGGCGTGTTTCGGAGTATTTCGATGAACTCTACGTGATATCTTTGTAGAAATGGTCACCCTGTACGACGTGATGCACTCTTACGGTGAAGACTGATATGCGAGGAAAATGAGAAAATACGCGCTGACCGGAAGTCTGCCAGGGCTACCCGACAGATGGCACCACTGAGTTTGTTGCCAAACATAAAAGAGCGAGTAGGCACTGACAGGTTTACAACGGCAGGGAAGAATCTCAGTTGTCCCGCCTCCAACGCAAGCTGTCCACTCTCGATCACGCTTTGGCGGCTTGTGAGCCTCGAGCTTGCGCACGCAATCAAAGCACGGTGGAAGACAACGAGCGCATGCTTGGAGGCCGTGTTCGAAACAGGCGCCCTGCCGTTCTCATTCTGCCAGTAACTAATTTTAATTACACACAAAGATTCACAGCCCTTTCTTGGACACCGATTTAGCCCGAATTCATCGAAGGCTTTCAGCGAAGATGTCACAGCCATGTCGAACAGGGACATTGGTATTCCCGGCGTTGCGGGCGACGCCGCTGAAGCGAGAGGCATGTTGACAACGCGACCCGGAGGCTTGGCCTCGATATCCTCCCCCACCCGCCCTCTCTTTGTGTTGTTGTTTTAGATACGTTAGCATTTATTGCCCTGCTGCATGCATCCGTCTTTCGTTTGGACAGTCATGGTTTGGACTGAAGTGGACTGCACTGGTTTCGTAAGGCCACGGCGCGGTTCCCGCCGTGCTCTTACCTCCTTCGTTCGCTTGCAACGCCCCTCCTCTTGAAAGAGGGAAAGAGTCTTCCTGGCACGCTTCAAATGACGCGTCACGGGAGTGGGAGGAGGTGATCGAGCGGACATGGTGGTGGCCAAACATACGCGACAACGTAAAACCGAAACGCAGCGACGACGCCATTTGCGCATAACCGCCGCTAGCCAGAGGAAAAATAGGCTTTTCAAAGACAACAAATAGTATGCGGAACGTAGAGCGGAATTTGAGGGAACCTGTGGTGGCTCAACTGAAACCGCCGACGCCCGGGAGTACAGACTGGCTCTCCAACAAATCATTATGCGGACCGTTAGGAGGTTGCAAATCCCATCCTCGGATGAGTCGGAATCTCTGCGCTAAGTGCTAATGCGTTTCGTCTGCAATCCACGTAGTGACACCAGCGATTTGGGCATCATTTTTACGTATTGAAAGACGCCATACTAGGATGTAAAGGCGCAGCTGGACCGAGCGGCGAAATCCAACTTGGCAGCTGGCCAACTAGTGGAAGCTGTCGTTTCGGAGACGCATTTTAGGGACACTATAGAGGGGTACAGAAACAAAATGGCATAACCGCGAGCTCTCTACCCTCGCTGCAAAGTCGGCCAACGAAAAGCGCAACGCGTAACGCGCGTGACGCGAACAGTTCTTCCACGGCCAAGGTTACTGTAGTTGCGAGCGTTGCCGCTTGGTGGCGTTTACGCGTGACAATCTCGCCTAGTAGTAATATTCGAGGACTGTATGCCCTATGGCCTATACGTAGCTTGCCCGTGACGTCATTCGTGGCTATGCCGGTTATCTTATGTGCCACGAGCGTTCGGTTCACCGTGTTCGTTTCACACCGCACAAGTAGGAGCTCGAGGAAACCATGAAGCAGAAATAACCGTCAGTGCGCAGGAATGGCGACACTTTCAAGCTATGCATCACAAGGTATTCACTGGGTGCATAGCGTTATTCACACCGCATCCTTGGGGGGGGCAGGCAGGGTAGAGTGGTATGGTTGGCCTCTCCAAAAGTCCCGGTCTGCGAACAACGGCAATCTCAATGGTGTGGAATGCAGTTGCGGAAGCACTGTGGAAGCTTTAACGTATACAACGTAGCAAACTCGTTAGCGTTCTCCGCCAAGTCACATTCAGAACTAGGTAACTCCACGAGCGAGTCATACTGCCGCGAACTTGCGCTGCTTCTTAGGAACTCATGACGTGGCGGCATTCTAACGAAGCTTCACAGACCGCAACAAGGCGCTATTTTAAATCTATTCATTCCCTTTAAAATTACTTTTCTCGACTTTTCTACCGGCAGCCCAGAGACAATAGTCTTGACCACTGTTTCTGGGCTGCCGGCACAACATGGGCCGCATCTAAACAAAGAAATTAGTGCAAACATATTGTTTTCGTAGCCCTTTGAGGGCTGTCTATACTAATCTATACAGGGCACAACAAAGACCGTGCACGGCAAACAAAAAGCGAAGAACGTGCGTGCTTCTCGAGAAGCGTGAACGTTCGGGCGCGCGAGTACGTTCAAACTTTTCAGTGAGGACATCGACCACGCAAACAGCCCGGCTTTCCTCTCGCCTCCTCGATGTCGTCGCCTCCCCTTTCTTGTTTTCGGGAGATTGGGGACTGACAAGAACACCGGAGGCCTTGACGACAAGGACCAACGTGATGGGCATGCTCCACGCCTCTCTTAAAGAACGTAAGCAAAAAATGAATTTGAAAAAAAAAAATCGTTGAAGGCGGATTGAAGCGAGTGGAAACCTCAACTTTCGGTACAGCAAATCTGTGCACGGCATGTTGTTTCCTATTTCTACAGCCCTACATTTAGACGACTGATGCTGAGGCGAGTTCAGCAGAAATGCATTATCATGATTTAAAACGACACACTGTTAATAGTTCCACCGCATCGACTTTCCATGAAGCACGTGCTCGGGTCTTCTACGATATGATCCAGCGAATGAAGAGCAGAATAAGAGAGAAAAATATGTAATTTGGGTTAAGCGTGGAATCTACATATGAGAAGCGAGCAGACGGTTCTCAAAACCAACCCGTATTTTAATATGGTCATCTGCTGGGTGCGCCCAGTTCGTTGGAGTGATTGGTTCGAATGTAGACGCGCGGCCATTTGTAGATTGTATGTTGGTATCGACTATTGTTCTATCGCAGGAGCGTGCAAAGGACTCTAAACTATTTTCTGGTAAACTGAGTTCGAGGGTGTCCTCTCACGCTTTCATGTTAGTAGAGAGACAAAGTGTCGATAATACTGAAAATTAATAAATGTGAAGAAGACCGGCGCTGTTGCACAGCATGGCAGCTAGACTTGAACTAGCGACCGTTGCTTTTCTTAGTAAGTAGAGTTTGGTAATCCAGGTGTATAGCCCTGTAAACTTAAGAAACACAATGTGTGGTGATTCACGAGAATCTTCTACTCGTTCCTCTGCCGATGAGATGTTAGCCGCTGAGAACACTGAAGAACGAATTACAAATTGAGAAGAGAGCTGTATGCAACTATAGAAACTCCCACGCCGATCTTCGTCGCGTGTTAGGTGTACACCAACAAACACGGTGCTCGTAAAATGGCCAGGCATGATTACGCACTTATGACCAATCATTCGCACTCGCAGTGCTTTTATCGGCCATGGCTCAAGATACACCGGTCAGACCAATGGCCGTCGTTCGGGTCTCCCAAATATACGCGCGCTTTCTACCAAATATTTACTTATTATGTCGCAGCAACACATTTTCAGTGAATGTTTTTTTTTCCTTCTTCTCTCTGATCAATTTGTTTTCCCCTCCATTTGAGCACTGCAGTGATGTAGCCACATGAACAGAGAAATCAAGAAGCGAAAGTCGACAGGCGAGAATGTTCGGAATATTAGAGCGACTCGGGGTTTAGAATATGAAAGAACTCGAGCACTGGTTCAGACATTACACTTTAAGAATTCTGAAGCGTCAACTATCCCGCAAAGCACTCGGGAGATCCTATCGCTCCAGTCTACGGAGAGAACTCTACGAATGACGAGGATGAAAATATGTTTAGGCATAGCCTCTTCTATTATCACAGAGCCTGGCAGTTCGACGACGGAGCCGTATACAGTGCCTCCGTCGCAGATTTGGAGCGCGAGGATCTGGTAGCACAGGGCAATTCTCGGGAAGCCTGTAGTCAGCGCGCAGCTTTTGCAGCGGCGAGTACCCGAAACATGGTTTTCAAACCCGACGAGAAAAGAAACGGGAGCGCGAGGAACGCGAGGAGCACGAGCGGACATTCCATCGCTCGGGAGAAGTGTGTTACGGCGTCTTGCCGCAGCGGGGCGCCCGTTACATGACTTTCCTCTCATCTCGCTGTGTGCCGCCTCTACCTTTTCACTTCCGGCGGCCGCGTCTCGTGGTGATCAGCCAGGCTTTGTCAGTATAGAGGAGGCTATGGTTTAGGCCTAGAGTTGCTGATAGCATAAAAAACCGCAGGGTATGACTTATTGTGTTCACGCCTCTTGCTTCGCCATTGGTTCTTGGACGTTCTTCTCGACTAAAAGCGCAATTTCATTGGCTGTGGATGAACAATGAGGTGCCGGGGACTTGCCACGCCCTACCTTTCTTAAACCGCCAGTGACTCTAACTGAAACAGTCTGCGCCGTGCGACTGAACACGATGAAATATGCTCAGTACCACAGCGTAAGACTGTCTTTCTTTTAGATTTGTACGAAAGTAGACCTACAACTTTCCAGCAAACCTAAAATGTAGACATCTTAGTGTCTAGCGGTTGCATGTGGCCGACTGCTTTATGACCGCGCATAAAAACCATTGCTGCAGAGGCGTCCCAGGCACTCGGATTCAGAGGACGTAATTACGACACGTTCCATCTCATGTCGGAAAGATGGACAACCCACCGTAAGACCAAACTTGGAACACGCCTCCACCATCTGGAGCCTGCGTCGAGTCTACTTATTTTATAATTTATAGTGGGAGCGAGAACCGAGCCCCCCGATTCATCCTATCATTTTTTGGCTACCCACCAGTGTTTCTTCTCTAGTGGACTAGGACTTCCACTTTTTTCAAACAAAGACGAAGCTGTCTCGCCTTTTTCTCCTTCATAAACGTTACTAAGGTTGCGCAGAGTAAAGAAGAGCCCTCCTACCACCCTCCGATAAAACATCATCCCGCCTGATTACCTCTCGTCCAATTACAGGAATCTCAGGCAAAACTAACGCGTTTGACGAATCATTCCTTCCTCACGCCAGCGCTGGATGGAACCAGCTGCCATGCTCCATCGTTAGCGCCACTAATGCAGTAGTGTTGTATAACCTTTTATAGCCCCATTTAAATGGAGTAGTACGTATAAAACTTCTACTGTTATTTTTTTTAAATGTTTGTTTATTTTGTAAATGCTTAGTAGCCCCCCCCCCCCTTTAGTTTAATGCAAAACGGGGCCTTTAATTGTGAAATAAATGAAACGAAACGAAATGACTGCTTGTGACGACATTGTTGTATATGGCAAACAAGCTAGGTTCGTGCAACGGATCGTAGTCGAACCCAAGGAGTGGTAGCGGAGTCAATGATACCCAAACGCAGTTGTCTGACTCTGTCTTCAAGCATACCGCGCAGTTTCAATCACGTTCTTTCGCCTTAATCGGGCCCCGAAATGAGTACTCAAGAAACGAATTTTTCAATAGCCGTACGGTTTTCGGAGAGAGATCTTGGCCTGTCGTCGTTTTATTCGTACACACCTATCACGAAACATTCTACGTCATAATCCCATTGTTTCTATATTACTACGGTGAACGGAAAGTGCCTTCGACTGGTGTGTACCGCCCAGGCATCAAAAGAGGTTTTGATCTGGCAACAAGTTCCGTTATAGTAGCCGGAGTGTCATGCTGTCGCACGTCGCGATCCTGTCGGTTGGTTCTAGAAATGCTGGCAAGAAAGGTGAGCGAACGCGATGATAGCTGTCATCGCGGCGTCCCAACTCCTGACTGTTAAAGCTTCCATGAACTGTCTCACCGCAGAGCGAGCTACAGCGGAACAGGCGTCCGCCACATACATCCTCCGCTGCCATGTCACTGCCAGAATCGCGACATGCAAAAGCACGATACTTTTGCGACGTCACCAGAACGACATCGAGCAACCAAATTTTAGGCCGCGCTAAGTACAGCAGTTCCTAGATGCGTCCCCCAAGCTATCTCACGAGGAAATCTTGTCTCGTATTCGATTCTGCTCCCTGGTGCCGAGTGATGAAATTATTCGTATCCTAGAAATCGAGGAGGCATTGTCCGTATCGATTCGCCGAAAGGAGGCAGGAAAGAGTGAAAGCGATAGAGGGGACAGCGTAGCGAAGCCCGAAAGGGGAAAGGGAACCTGTTTCCTCCGATCGATTCTTCCCGAAAATTTTCGCTCGCAGCCTTCGCGGGGAGGATTCTGGAAGCCGGTGGGGGAGGTCCCCCTGTTACTTCCCCAAAATTTAGAAACAAGAAGCAAGCCACAATCGGGAAGACGTCAAAGAAAGACTCGGGGCAAAACAAAAAGATTTTCATCCCCAATAGAGATGCCACCTTTTTTTATTTTTTCTAATTCTCTTCACTGGTGATCTCTTTCTCGCCAGGACCGGAAACCACCCAGAAAACAGAGCGATAAGACTCGTGCGCTGCTCTCTTAACCCTTTTTGTTTTGTTGTTGTTGCTGTTGTTTCTTGCTTGTCTTGATGTGAGTGCATTCTTTTAAACGTAGATGATCCGTATGAGTCCGCAATGGGAAACGGTAGTGAATAGGAGTTGCTCAGATCGCGTTTTTCCCACCACTGAGCCCTCCGGCAACGAAGAAGCCGCTAATGCACCTGCGCGTCGATGGCATTAGGGAGTTTTCGTATACCGTTTTCGCCGTCCCGCAGGGGTCTCCGCAACCCGTTACGATACCCGGAGCTCTGCAGTCATAAGCCATCGGCGCGCATGCGCGGTAGCTGCTTCTTCGGGTTGCGGAGGGCTTTAGCGGAGGGGAAAACGCGGTCTACGAAAACTCCTGGCTGACTGTAGAGTTCCGGTATCGTAGCGGGTTGTGGCGAGCGTTGTGGGAAAGGGTGTAAATGATCTACGACAACTCCCTAGTGTCGCCTACGCGCTCGATTCCACCGGCATTTTTTTAAAGAAGTATGATTATGTGGCATAACAAGTGCGGGGTGCGAAAGCGTCCTCGACACAGGAGCCGCAATGCTGGATTTCTTGCGACCGCCTCTACGCATACATGCACAAACAATCCATCGTGCAATCTCCACCGAAAAGGCGCGCGCCTGTTCGGGCTTGATAAAGTGAGCAATGCAGGCAACGCACGAATGAATACTGTGCACAAATTAACATTATTTTATAATAAAATGGGTTTTGCGCATTTACAAAAGTTTCAGGAGAATCATGTGAAAAGATCGAATGATCGTGCCTGCTGTAACGCCTTGTACGTGAGTTAAAATACCAAGCTACTACCCTAGTTACGCGAGCGTTATCATCTGTCATTGAGCCAATGACAGGTGATTCAATCGCGTTCGGATGTTGTTACACGGCGGTGCCAACTGTCATTGAGCGGCTGATGGTCACTGAATTAAACTGAGCTGTCCTACCTCAGGTAACTCATAAGGGTTTGCCCAGAGGTTCGCCCAAATAGAGCTAAATATGGCGGCGTCTGCCGCATTGTCGCCGATCGCCATCGTTAGCGAAGCACTTACTATTGCAGAATATCAGGGGAGATATCTACCAAGTATCGTAGCAGAAAATATTGTCGGAAGAAGTATGACTCTGGTCAAAGCTGCCGCTAAAGGATCACGGCGCGTCGCGGAAGCCAAAGCTCGGTGAGGGGTGTGTTCACCCCTCACCGAGCTTCAGCCCCTCTGTCTCATGCTTCGAGGTGAGGCGGTTTCTGTCGGAGGCCGACGGGGCCACTGCTGTAGACTCTTCCTCAGAGCCGTGTATTGGGAGAGTTTGGCCATTCATTGGTTTGAATATATGCGAGCATCTCGTGGCCAACCGCAGGCCGCGAAACAGCCCTAGCGGCTGTCGTGAGCTCTTACAAATGCGACTCGACTAGTTTAAGCTGTTTTAGCGTCGCTAGAGTAAAAAGATAGAACTTTCGGTGACTGAAAACTTGTCACATGGGAGGTTTTCGTCACGACCATATTGAACGGTAGAATAAACGAACGTGCGCTCTAAACCAGACCAAACTGCGTAGTTGCGAGCACTGCTGCTGATTTGCTATGGACGTCATTGTCACCGAGACGCCGACGTTGAACGCTCCTATTTCACACTTTAAATTTAGTTTTTAATATTGTGACGTCGCGGTCTGGTGATAGCTGATAGAGCCCTAGGCCTTGCTGCTTAGGAGGTTTTTAGTCCCAGGCGGCTGATAGGCCATATGCAAAATCCTTGCCAGCTATCATCATCGTCATCGACGACGACGACGATGATGACAGTACGCTGTGCCGGATGACCGCGGCGCTAGGTTCTGGCCCTGGACATGAATGCATCGGGGGTGGCAGCTGTCTACCTCGACTGGGCCTCCCCTCTGAAGCCGCTGCCTACACCGAAGCAAGCAAGCGCACCGTCAGGGGCCAGGACTTTGCCATCACGAACGTACATCGGACGGCCCGCCGAGGGTCGCCTTGGCTCTTTGGCCTGCTCGCCCGGGCCGTCACCGCCTCCAGGGGCGGCGCGCTGCGCTTTTGGACTCCCAGGAGACTAGGAAGAGGGGTGACGTCAACAACGCTTTGGATGTTGATTGGTGGAGTCGCTGATGACGGTGAGTTTCGCGATGCGAGATACGTTCATTCACACCTACGTCACTTCCCTCTTCCTAGTCTCCCTGGGAGTCCAAAAGCGCAACATAGCCCCCCATGACTCGCGCGGCGGTTCGGAGGAGCGGGTCGTCCTCATCATGCATGGCGTCTTCGTCACCTCCGGGCCGCCAGGGCTTCCCAGCCCCAACACATGGTGGGCCTGCGGACGCCACCCCGGGAGCGCTTGCCAGGACATTTTCTCGCCGCGCTGGACGGGGGACCGGCCCAGCGAGCAGCCCACTGGCAAGCACTGGGCCCACATCACCCGCAACATCGGCCCTTCCTCAACATCGGCCCGCACCCTCACCCGCG
>JAZHYW010062784.1:0-11186 GCA_037355805.1 Ixodes ricinus
CTTTTTCATATTGCGTTACTGAGCCCGCCGTCTTCTGAAGTTAACACAAGGGGCTCATAGCCCCTTGTGATAACATTGGGACTTAACATCTACGTAAAAACAAATAACTAAATGATTCGCACGTACCGGTGTGAGAACCAGAAAAGAACTAAAACTTCTAAAAAAGAAAAGAAAACTTCCAGCCTTTCCATGCTGGTGAAGAAGGTAGACCAGCGAAGCTCTACTATGGTGGGAATAAAGTAATGGCCGGCCGCAAGTCGGCAAGCCTGAGTGGAAAGGCCGGAGAGGTTACCGGCCATCGCTCATACATGGAGCTAGCTGTCCATAGTTTCGTGTCATCATTTGTTTGCTGACGGACACGATACTGGGGAAACTAGTCCTTAACAGCTCCGCTGTAAAAGTAAAACGGGTTCTTGATTTTAAAATAATCAAAGGGGCTGTGCAACGATGCTTGGTTTTAAACGTTCGCAATCAGCACAGGCATATATCGGTCTTAGTCTGATACAAGTATACTCAGAACGGAGCGACACTGCTCTAAAAGCTTCTCCGAACTTGTGAAATTGCAAGAATAAAGCGGTCTAGTTCTGTCAATCTCTCTTTCCCCGAGCTCGGTGACATAGTTTTGGGGAATCGGAGTACCCATATGACGACAGTCGAATAAGGCTCAAGGATTTGACACGAGTGATGACTTAGCACTTGACTTCAGCTCGTAACAATCAATACCTCGGCGAAAGCTCGGGTAGTGGCTCGTTTCCAATCCCTGCGGTCACGGGAATAACCAAACTCCAACAATGTCTGGAGCTCTGGACGCGCACTCTCGACAAAACGTGCGTGTTTTGCGTTAGCAAAAATAGCGCGAGGCTAGGATTCACATTGGTGGCATAGTAAGGGCCCGTGATCACACGGCCCCTTCTTATAACTTCCGGTTGAGGATGGAAGCGCCGCTCGATTTTCTCTAATTTTTCTGCAACTGCCATTTTGTGGAAACAAAGTTGATGTCTTTTTGTGTGTTATCAGCAAAAAGAAATAATTCGGACCAGTATATAGCAAAACTAAAGGAACTCGTTTCACAGCCCTTTTGAACACCTTTTGATTTTACTGATAAGCTCAGACAGGGACATAATATGTTATGTACGAGTTAGGCATAAGCTCTGTGTGGTTTCGCAAGCACTGCATGACAAAATCGTGGCAGGCTTAGCAAATCCCTTACCACTCATAGCAAATCTAAACAAATCCTAACTGTGTGTGGTTGTGCAATCTATTGTTAGCTTTCATTTCCAAAAATATTAGGGTGTGTGTATGTTTATACAGCCTAGGACTTAGCCTGCCTCAACGGGCGACTCGTCTCCCAGCTTTAGCTGATTCACAATATAATCTGTGCCTCTGTGCCTCTCCAACTTTATCAGTATGATTAAGACAATTATATTCCAGCTCGAATAAAAAAAACACCATGAATATTTTATAGAATCATTAGTTTGGCCGGAACAACCGAGAGAGAGAGAGAGAAAAAAAAAGAAAAAACTTCGGTGGATTTTTAAACATTTAGAAGTGGAGACACATAAGGGACGATACAGCCAGTCAGTGTCGTTCCTTATGTGTCTTCACTTTCTAAAAGTTTAAAAGCACCACCACGCTCAAATAGTACAAGTTGTGGTGGAAGCATCACGCAGCCGCCTTAGCTTCAAAAAGGAAACGTGACGGGCAGATATTTCCGCAAAATTGTACATCATTGTTCGGCCTAAATAAAAGGTGCATTGGAAAATTTTGTCTGTTGCTTTGAACCTAATATTGGTACAATATCAGGTTGCCGCCACTCGTTGAAAACCGCTAGTGTAGAGCTGTTTGTGCAACGTTGTCAAGGTAGCCTATTTTCCGCAGAGCTCCAGTCCCCCCATGAACGAGGGGAGAGGGTGTGAAGGGGTGCGCTTTTTTCATTGAGTCTCATTTCTCAATCTCTCTTTCACTCTCTGTCTCGCTCTTTGCTTATATACACACTCTTTCTTGGAGCGCTACGGGAACTATGGTAGCCTTGGCAGTGTAGTAAAAAGAAGTGGGAGATGAGCACGTAAAGAAAGTCATCTGCTGGCTTCAAGGGACGGATGCTCGTTGTCTATTACTAAGGTGCCCATAATGTACGGCTTCGAGCACAGAGCAACTAGGGAAAGCACAATGTTTGCGAACCGACCCCCCCCCCCCTTTCGCCTCGACAGCTTTTTTGGGAGGGCATACATAAATTTAAAAGGTCGGCCGCCCGCCCTTGCCATTCTGTAGAGCGGCCCCTGCTTCACTGTGGTGTTGATATTTTGACTTTTCACGGGAAACCTGTGAGCGTTCGAGTACAGAAAAGGCTAAAATGAGCGAGTCACGTGCTTTGAACGCGCTTCCCGAGCGGTCGCCATGAGTTCGTCGAGCGACGTCTCATCGACAGATTGTTTTGTAAACTGCGACGTTCCATCGAGTGTTTGTTTTATCCAAAGGTTTCTGCAATCGTTTTATCGACGCAGCTTGAGACGTTTCGTCAAAAGCGTCCGACCTCACACATTGCCTCTGTCGCCGGCATCCCGGTGGGCCTGTAGCTGGCCGAGCCCTTGGCAGTTCCCATGAACAATGGCGCAAGCTAAAGCCCAAGATTATATTAAAGTTTTTCGAGCGAAGTGGGAGGATTTACGTGTAGCCTGAAGTGTTTGGACGCCCAGGATTAGGGCGTTTGAATTTGTTTTTGCCCTATTTCAGCCGCCTCGAGTGAGTTCGCTTTCATTCCGGTATCCTTCGCAGCGAACTAAATGAAGATGGTAATTTAATACAATTCATTCAGCAGAAAAAAATACGTTGTCGACGAAGTTTGCACGAAACATTCCAGTGTCGACGAACGTATGTTCATGAAAAATTGTAATGAAACTGGTTTTCTTGAAATGTTGTCCACGAAACGTGTTTCGACGAAACAATATGGGCCCCGGCCGAGCAAACACGTTTGTGCAGTGAACGATTTCTTCATGCAATATGCTAGCGGCATGTACCTTCAATTTCTCTCGCACTTCTAGTAAAACAGAGCATGCCTTGTGCATATGCGCCATGCCAACCACTTTTACGTTATCACATGCTTGATTATAAACATTGATTTGATTTATGGTTTACACTGCAATCCCACCTGGATTAAAGAAAAACGTGCACTACTGGACACGTGTGCCACAATCAACACAAAATGATCAGACAGGGCAGCTCACGTGGGTAAACCCTGTTATTGTCAAGTCAACAGACCTTTAGAAAAGTCATTCAACTCACCCTGTGCAGAGCCAAACCTGGCAGCTCCAATGGCGGCGCTACACAGCTTCTCCAACGCCAAATAAAGCGAACGTCTTCGAAAACACCATAAATAAAGTGGAACAGAAGCTGCTTTGTTGCGTAACCTTCGATTCTAGAAATCGAGGGTGCTTGATTTAGCCGAGCATGATCTCCTATGACCGCCAGTTAGAGCGGCAACATTCGGAGCTTTTGGGACCGCTACAATGTACTCTGACTTTGCGAAAGGGTATATTATGACGGTGTAAAATCACGTGACGAATGTGCGCTGTCAAGACGTCGCTTTGTGGCACGCCCTTAACAAAGAAGATTGTCAGCTGCTAATCAGTGGAGTTTTTTTCTTCAACAGCACCAGAGTTAGAAGGCTCCATTTGTACTGATTGCAAGCAAACAGGAAAGTGAAGCTTTACACCCTGCGTTGAATGCAATAAAATATTATGAAAATTTAAACATTACCGCCTAGCATGTGCGACAAAAAAATGTCTAGGAAAGGTTGATTTATTTTTCTTTCTGGCTGACAACTCTAGGGAGTTCTGTATTCGCGTCTATGTTAATGATAAGTTACTTTACATTCATGTTACGTACCCTTTTCGCCAGTATTAGCTTTTCTAACGCGTAAGTACGTTTTTAAAGTTAGCTCTTGCGGAAGTGGTGTTGCTTGGCTGCGCAGTCTTTCATTATAACTTTTAAAACAGCAGGTTCTTGATACGACACTCTGTTACAGATTCTTAAATCTATACATTCATTATTTATTTAAATAGGGGGGATCCGAAGTGAGGCAACAAAACATCCGTGCACTCGAAATATTTGCAAAAAATGTCGAGATCAACATTTTGCTAAAATGGAGCGATTTTGCTTTTATTGATGGTTTCCAGGAAGAGTTTAATTACAACTTGGCTGATCCCGAGCGTTGTTTACCTTTCTGAATAGTTTATTTCGCCGGGAACGATACATCATTAACTTTTTTTTGTTTGTGTGCGGTGCGTTATTTCGGCCGGGGTTTAAAAATAAATAGCCTGTATAGGTAGAGCAATCATCCTGTAGCATCATTTCTTTCTGTACTTTTCAGAGAGCTCATCCTCACAAGCTTGATGGTAGACAGTAGATAGTATAAATAAAAAAAATCTAAATGTGGTAATTATCAAAATACAAATGTAACGTAGAAGTAACGATACGTTTCATTTTTTAAACTGTAAGGGAACGAGTTCCTTTCTCTCAGATGAAACTTGCAATGGGAACGCGTTCCAAAAGTCAGAAGTAACAAGGTACGAGATTTCGTTCCTCTTTGTGAGGAACGTGTAGAACACTAGTTTGTCCCCCACTTATTGGTGCTTCTCCAAAAGTGGTAAAACCATACACTTAGCTGAGTAACCATGGAAAGCCTGCTTTGATAGCCATGTTGTTTGATGTAGAGAGAAATATTGCTTTTCAAATAGTCGTATACCGATTTTGGACAGCACATGCTTTATTTTTACAAGTGGTTGTTAAGAAAACGTGTCAATAGTTGGGAGGAAGGAAGTTATTCCAAGCAATAAAGAGAGGAATCACCTTTGCGCAGCACCATTAGAAAGGAAAAAGCTTTGTATTAGAGAGACTCAAAATATAAGCGTTAAATATTTCGAAATCCAGTCTTCGTATCGTTGTAAGAATGCGTTTCGCATGATATCGCCCCCCCCCCCCCCCCCAGATTTTTGAACTTTGGTTTAAATACTTTCTTCTAAAAGAAAGGAAGAAGACGATCGCCGAGTCGTGTGGATGTGCTCATATCGGCTCCGGCTTCACCAAGTGTTTTCGCATCGATTTCTGGCTATATTGGCCTGATTTTTACATCACTCGATCCGTGAATGTCACCAGGATTCCGTGGACACCTAGTTTTCAGGTGGGACACTTCTTTCCCGGTGTTACGAGCGTTTTTGTGCCATGAACGCACGCCATCGCCACGCTAAGCCTAAGCCGCGCACCAAGTGTTCGGCCCACCAGGTGCGCCGGCTGCGCGCCGGCCAAGTGGCGCGTTCCTGCGCGCGCTCCTCATCGACGTGCAGGCTCCTAACTCAACCAGCGGAGAATGGACGTTCAAGTAATCGGTGAAGACATCACACCAGAAGAGCTGACCGCCGAAATGGGCTGGCGCACCGCCCGTTCCCGCCGTCCCGACAAGAAACGTGGCCAAAACTCATCTCACGACGACCCACCCCAATCGCAAGACTCCCGCTCTCGCTCTAAAACCAGGAAGAACGTTAAATCTCAAGTCCTCAAGGCCGGACGTATGCCCCAATTACCCAAGAACGAAATTAAGATCATTGTGAGACCTAAAGGGGCACTAAATATCCCCAAAGTCGGCAGCCCCACAGTGACTGCAGCCATTTTCCAAGCAACACAACTTAGCCCGGAAGAAAGCCAAGACGACACGATCTGCCCGAACGTTCAACAAAACATCGTCGTGATCAGCACGCGCCGACCGCACAATGCTGACAGGTACGTGCGCATGAAATCTATGCAACGTCAATGGTGTCACCCACGAAGTCAACGCATACGAGGCAGCCCCGGACAACACTACCAAGGAGGTTATCCGAGGTATTCCCCTCACTGACAACGCCCAGGAAATCGACGCTAACATCATAAATGCCCGCAATCCGTTAGCCCTGGCCTGCCAAGCGCATCGGTTCCACCACGACCATCGTCATCGCCTTCGACGGACCCAGTGTTCCACACCTGGTCCGATACGGTGCAACACTGATCCCCTGCTGCTTGTACCGAAAGCAAATCGACATATGTTACCACTGTGGCCGTCTCGGGCACCGCATGGACGTTTGTCCATTCCCTAACAACAAGATCTGCAGGGGCTGCGGCGCCCGCAATCCTGACCAAGACCATCAGTGCACCCCAAGTGCACGCTGTGCGGTGGACCCCACCCCACGGCGGACAAAGGGTACACGGCCAAATACAAAACGCCATACGTCATCCGGAAGCGCCGCAGGGAACAACGTATACGGCACAGCAATCAATCCCTCAACCAGGTGATTTCCCGCCCATGGACACCAAACACCGCTCCCGCCCCCGACCCAGAGCAGGCCGTTCCCCGTCAAGATCCAGTTCGACCCCAAGAGGCCGGCAAACTTCAGAAAAGGCGAGCTTCGCAGAGGCTATGGCGGGTGTCTCGCGAGAGGGTCCGGTCACGTTCCCCCTACACCTAAACAAACCAGACAATGCGGTAATTGATCAACATAAGAAAGAAAATACAGTTATGCGCGACTTAATTCAAAAACTCACACAGGAGGTTCAGAGCCTAAAGCAACCCAAAACACAACCCACACCCAAACCCCCAGCATCCCCTAGCGTAACACCTTCAGATGAGCCCCCGTCACTGGTCCCGAAAAAGACAGCCCTCCAAGGAGGAGCTACGGGGCAGGTGCACTCCGAAGTCAAGGACATGCTCGTCTCGCTACAGAGCACCGTCGAAATACTCCACAACGCTCTGATCGTCGTAATGCAAAGAGTCACCGCCATAGAAAACAACCTCCAGACCCTTTTCACCACCTCCACCCCCGTCACTCCGGCTATAATCATGGACACAACCAAAAGCGCTCACGACACTCCCGCCCCGCCACCGGCGGCCTCTTCGATCCCTCCTCATGCCGCACACTAACACTGATAGAGTGATATGGCAGTGGAACTGTCGAAGCTACCTCCACAAGCAGCCCGTTCTTCGTCAACACCTTCACAAACCTTCACGTCCACCGGACGTACTCATACTCCAGGAAACGCACGATACTCCGATCACACTTCCCGAATATTAACCCTTCATTGCTGCCAACGCCCTCCACGGAGTCTCCAGGCTCGTCCGAAACAGAACCACCGCAATCGAACACGATCTCCACGACCGTCGCACCGTACACCTTTTCATTGAACTCATACCGCACTAAAATCGGACGGACGGCATCTTCATCCTCAATATTTATAACGCCCCCTCCCTACGCCACAGTCGTTTTCTAACCCTCTTAAAAAGGCCCTGAACGCCGCAGGCGGCAGGCCCCTCGTCATCGGCGGCGACTTAAACCTCCCGCACACAGGATGGGGCTACAAACACTGCTCCTCTGCGGGCCATAACCTTTGGCACGACTCCCAGGATCTCGGCTTCACTCTCATCACCGACCCGACTTTCCCCACGCGTCTCGGCACCTCCACTGCGCGAGACACGACGTCCAACCTCACGTTCACCAAAAACGTAGTGAACGCTCAATGGCACAATACTCAATACGACCTCGGCAGCGATCATTCGATCATTAAAATTACTATCCCACACCTCACAGCTCTATCGACGAGAACGAAAGACTTCGCATTTGTGGACTCGGACGACTTCCGCAAACATCGCACAGTAAAAGCGGCAGACACCCCGATCACCAATATAGAATTTTGGTCACGCGACCTTCAATCAGACACCCAACTGGCCAGTCGCACTATCAAAACAGACGCCCCGACTGAACGTATGGACAGTCAGGCTTACCCACCTCATTGATTCCAAAACATCCATCCTCTCCCGGTGGAAGGTCAACGACCCAACAGATGGCTCAGGAAAAAGGTTGCACTACTTAACAAGAATATCGAAGTACACTGCCGAATCCTTAATCAACAGCAATGGGCGGAGCTTTGTAATTCTCTAGACGGGGAACTCCACCACTACCGCTCGTGGAAAATCTTTAACCATCTTCTTGATAATACCACTACCCGTTCACAACAGCAGGACCGTCTCACCAAACTCCTATTAACAGAAACCAAGGCGCACGGCAAGGACCACGTCACCAGTACTTCATGCCAAAAGTATATCCCATCTGAGCCCGCAAGGCCTCACGGACCATACACAGGGTCCTCGAACTCTGCCCTTGATGAGGACTTCAGCGTGACAGATGTACACGCTGCCCTGCGCAAACTGAACAGCCGTTCAGCCCCAGGCCCGGACGGCGTCACCAACAAAACTCTGAGTAACCTAGACGATCCCTCGGTGGAATAGCTCACCGAGTACAATAACGACTGCTGGCGCCAAGGGTCCATTCCTCCATCATGGAAAACGGCCAAAGTAATTCGTATTCCAAAACCTGGCAAACCATCTAGCCTTGCCAATCTCCGCCCCATCTCGATAACTTCGTGTATCGGCAAGGTTATGGAGCATGCACTCCTTCCCCGCATAAACTCTCACGTCGAAGACACGTCCGTATACCCCCACTCAATCATCGGCATTAGTGCGCATCTCTCAACCCAGAACGCCATGCTCCAACTCAAGCATCAAATCCTCGATGGCAAATCCCGACACACAAAGGCGATCTTGGGTCTCGATCTCAAACGCGCCTTCGATAACGTCGCGCACTCTACCATCCTCGAACGCATCTCCCTGCTCAATCTCGGCGAGCGCACCTGTAACTACGTATGAGACTTTCTATCCAACCGACGGGCGTACCTTTCAGTTGGTGGTATTCAATCGGAGGAATTCACCTCGGATGCGTGGGAACCCCACAAGGATCTGTGATTTCCCCAATGCTGTTCAATTTGGTCATGCTCGGGTTAGCACAGGAGCTACAGAAGCTCGACGGCATCGAACCTACAATCTATGCCGACAACATTACCATCTGGGCCACAACGGGCAGCGACGTCCAAATTGAAAACCGCTCTGCAAAGTGCCATCGATGCCGTCGAAAATTATCTTCAAGGCACGGGACTTCGATGTTCCCCGACAAGTCAGAGCTCCTCCTATACCGCCCCAGACTCCGAGGACGCCCACCACTAAGCTCTACTCACAAACGCCACTACGAGGAAATCCAACTCCATATGGAGGATAGTGGTACCATACCTGTGTTCTCCACCCTCCGGGTCCTCGGCATGACCATCGAAGCCATCGGCGCCAACTCAACGGCTATATCCAAGATCCTCCGACAGACGGCCAATACGTCGCAGCTGCTGACACGGGTGATCAACCGGCGACAGGGCACGAAGGAAAAAGCCTCATCGGCCTTGTTCACTCGTTCGTCATCTGCCACATCACGTACGTCGCCGCCTTGCATGATTGGTACAAAGCAGAAAAGACTAAAGTGGACGTCATTTTACGCGTTGCCTACACCTAGTCTTAGGACTGCCAAACAACACCATCACGGAACTTCTACTCCAATTAGGACTGCACAACACCCTCGACGAATTAATCGAAGCACAGCGTCGGTCTCATCTGGAGCGTCTCACCCTCACGGGGACGGGCCGGCACATTCTAGCTAAACTCGGCATTACCTACCACCGTCAACATGGAGACCAACACCCGATTCCACGTGACGTACAGACTTGGCTACATGGACGTCGCTGCCCGTTGTGGATCTATCCCCAAAAACATGCACCCGGAATACAATAAAGGTCGGCTCACTCCGCAGCACGGAGCCTAGTCAGCAATGCCGGAGACAGCGCAGGTGCACCTGCGGAACGTGATCGCCTCACCAGCTACAAAATCATTCTATCTCGAAAGAAGAACCTTCCCCACCCCTCATCACAAGCTAAACAGAGTACAGTCAACCACCCTTCGCCTGTTACAGACAAACACCTACCCCTCACTAACACGTTACCACAGGATCTACCCAGACATCTACCGTAGTCACACTTGCAAGATCTGTAAAACTCTGGTAGCATCGCTTCCCCACTTGCTATGGGAAGGTAAACACCAATATCCGACAATTAATACTGTGACCCTCTCGTCGAGATAGCACGTCACCCTGCGCAGCTCCCACCTCGACGACCAACTCTGGGCTGCCCAGCAAGCCTGCGAGGCGGCAAAGAGGAAAGACCTTGACGTCCCCACGTGGGAGGCCTAAGCCCAGCCAACTAAACTGCTGGTTTGAATAAAAGTTTGTTCCTCCTCCTTCTGAAATAAACTTGTCTTCTCATGATGCGTGCAGCGTCTCTAGCATCAACAGCTAGCAGGTCATCATCTAGAAGGCAAGGCGTGCTATTAGAAAATACCGACTGGAAACAAATTCTTAATTTCACTTGCTATATATTCTGGATTATTGTTAACTTGGCCATTAAACTTTAGGCTAGCTAAGGGTTTCTTCGTGGAAAAAACTGTCACCAAAAGATTTTACTTTTTTTATCCGACTATATAAACTTCCACAGAGTGACAGAAAATATAGGTTTCCTCCAAATGCTTACGTGTTCCTCTAAGGTTTTAGAGAGTCGTTAAACTTCTTCTCCATTAACTGTCTTTTTTTAAGCTTTCGCTTCACCTACCATTTAGAAAGCTAAATTTTCCTTTTAATTCATGGTTTGCGCTTCTCTTTAGTTTGTTTCGGGGGAATGTAACATTCAATACAATGGCCAATACATTTCTTTAAAACCTTCCAACATTTTGTTTCCCGACAAAGGGGTTTTCAAAGCCACTCAAAGCCATTCCAAGGTAGTATAAGATATTGACACCACTTGCATACTTGAATTTCCTGACAAACTTTTCGGGAGGTTCCTTTTACGGTTCATTTACGTTGAAATGGCAACTGAAAGTGACTAAGCCAAGTTCTGAAATCGAGTAGTGCGAAGAAACGTCATAGTTTGATAAAACTTTGCTTACAAATATCAGATCTAAAGTTGTGTAAGATGTTTTGCCGAGTTTGGTAATTTGACAGAGCAATCTGTGTCAAAATAAAGGTAAAAGAAAGTTACAGAAGAATTTCGGAGTGTTGTATATCCCTTCCACCTGGTGCTAAACCCTCGCAGCAGATGTATGGCAGGGGAAAATCACAGGCTAATGTTGCATTCGATGCGTGCTTTATATTGATTTCAACATAATCATCTAGCATTTTCGTAAACGATAAATGTGCACCCGGTGGACGATACACCGCAGCTACAGTAAGGAAGTTATTATA